>PVJH01007406.1:0-93237 GCA_004026705.1 Nesogale talazaci | reverse complement strand
AGTTAAGAAGTTAACCATGTGAGCCATTCAAAAGTAAGAGATCATGAAAATGATAGCTTTTAGATCAACAACTCCTACCTTCTCTCATATTTTCTCAGCTTATTAATAATAGAACATGGTAAGAAACATATTCTCAAACTAGTAAATATGACATGTTGTTTCTACTTTGTATACAGGAGAACTTGATAATTCATGTAATTTAGAAACTTATTTTCAATCCTGCTTTTCATAGTATAATTGATTCTCATGCCTATTATTTCCCATTCTTTCCATTTATATTAGATCATCAGAATTTCATATTTATGAATCCCATTGAAATTTGCTACTTCACAATGTGATCAGATGCAATGAAACAGATATATAAATTCTCACAATTAAAAAATTATTTTGTTGGGAGTTCATATAACTCTTATCACAATCCATCCATCCATCCATCCATGTGTCAAGCACATTTGTATATTTGTTGCCATCATCATTTTCTTTCTCTTTAAATCATTTTATTGGGAGCTCATATTACAATACATATTTGCATTCATTGTGTCAAGCACATTTGTTGCCATCGTCATTCTGAAAACATTTGCTTTCTGCTTGAGCCCTTGGTATTAGCTTCTCATTTTCTCCCCCCTCCTCAATTCTCCTTCCCCCACAAACTCTTCATAATATATAAAATAATATTATTTTATCATGTCTTACACTGACCAATATCTCCCTTCAGACATTTTTCTGTTGTCCATTCCCCTGGGGAAGGAGTTATATATGGATCATTGTGATCATTTTCCCCTTTCTCCCCAACTTACCCTTACCCCCTGGTATTGTTACTTTCATTATTGGTCCTGAAGGGTTTATCTGTCCTGGATTCCCCAAGTTTCCAACTCTTATCTGTACCCATGTGCATGCTGTGATAAAGCCGGATTTGTAAAGTAGAATTGGGGTCATGATAGTTGGGAGTAGAGGTGGGAGGAAGCATTGAGGAAATAGAGGAAAGTTGGATTCTCAACCTGTGCTATTCTGCACACTGACTGACTGGTCTCTTCCTTGTGACCCTTCTGCAAGGGAATGCCCAGTTGTCTACAGATGGCCTTTGGTTCTCCAATCTGAACTACCCTTCATTCACCTTTATATAATTTTTTTGTTCGGGGGTCTTTGATTCCTAATATCTGATCCCATAGACACCTCATAATCACACAGGCTGATGTGCTTCTTTCATGTGGATTTTGTTGTTCCCCAGGTAGATGGCTGCTTATTTGTCTTCAAGCCTTTAAGACCCATATGTCTACAGATGCTTTGTCTTTTAATAGGCAAGCACAATCAGATTTCTTCACATTTGCTCATGCAACCATTTTGTCTTCAATAATCTTGTTGGGAAGGTGAGCGTCACAGAATGCCAGGTTATTAGAAGAAAGTGTTGTTGAATTGAGGGAGTACTTGAGTAGAGGCCCAATGTCCATATGCTACCTTGATACTTAATATATAACTATAAACACATAGATCTATTTCTCTATTGTTATATAAAATATATTTACATATGTGTATGCCTGTAATTAGACCTCTATAAATGCCCTTTGCCTCCTAGTTTTTTCCTCCATTTCCTTTTGTTTTCCTCTTGTCTCACTACCATATACAGCCTTCAATCTGGTTTGAGTAATTCCTCTCAGTGACACTGCCCTTGATCAAGCCCTGCCAGTCATCCTACACCTTCCTCACCATTGATTTTAGATCACTTGTTGTTCCCTTGTCCCTAGGGTTTTTTAACCTCTACTTCCTTTCCGCTCCACCCCTCTCCCATGTCTTCCCAGATCCATCGATCTCATTATTTTCTCCTCTGGATTATTTATCCTTCCTATCTTATCTACATAGACATGCAGAGACAATAATAAGCACAAAAACAGGGCAAATAAAGCCAAAAGAAAACAAACAAATAATGACAAGAAAACAATGACCAGAAAAGAAGTTTATAAATAATTCCAGGGAGCCATGTCTCTGGTCAAGTCTGATGGCGTGCGATGCCTGACCCAAAAGTCTATTTTTGGTGTTCCCTGAGGACTTCATTACTTTGCTCCCCTTGCTGCACTCTTGCATGCTGCTAGCATTTTGCCCCAGTGTGGTGGGATCAGAGAGGTCACAATTCCTGCACTGTGTCTCCAGTGTTGTCCTTCGTAGCACTATGGATCAGTGAGGGATGTCTTGTCTCATCTCACCAAGTTTTATTGAAAGCAAATATATAGTACAAAAAGCCTAAACTACACTTTACATGTACATATGATTATACCATACTTGGTTTAGTAGAAGGAAAGTGAACAAAGGGGGAAACCCTCAGTGAAGGGTTGGCACACCAGCTGCCGCATAGACCTCAACAGAGCAGGGATTGGGAAGATGGTGCAAAGCTGAGTAGTATCTCATTCTGTTGCTTGAGAAGCCACTTTGTATCAGAATCAACTTTTGGGCATTTAGCAAAACAACATCACATATGAGAGACTAAGTAAAAAATTACCATCAAAACAATATATGAGATTAAGAAAAAATATATCACTGAGGTAATCTGTCTGTAGTCATCCACTGATTGCATAGACATGTCAAAACACTTAAAAATATTTATCTTGTGCCTATATGAACTGGAAGTAGCCCTAGTGAAATAGTGAATGATATATTGAACTGGTAACCAGAAAGTCAGCCATTGAAAACCTTTTACTGATCTGCAAGGGAAAGATGAAACTTTCTGCTTTCATAAGGGTCACTATGAGTCAGCATTTACCCTCAGGCTTTTAATATGGTTTGATTTGGAATGAACTGGAACCTTAATTCTTAGCTTACACTTGCATGCATTTTAATTTATTGTATGTAGCAGAAATATTTAAAAATCAATTTCAAATTTTATTTGTTGTTGTTGTTGTTGGGCATCACTGCCCTGGTGGGAGTAGGAAGCCCAACCTTGCTCCTGGAGAGCTGTTGCTGGATTTGAACCACCAACCCTATGAACCAAAGTCCCGCTTTGCCAACCACTATGCCACCGGGGCTCAGCCTTTCAAATTTTAATGCACCATGCTGTACTCCTATGTTTTTGTAATGTAACCATTACCAATTTCTTTTAAAGGTATGGTTTTAAAAATAATAGATAGACCATATAATGTATTTTAAAAAGAAGACTCAAAGTTTTGTACTTCAAAGTTTGGAGATTATAGATATACATGTTTCTTAAGAGAAAAGTATACTGTTTATGAGAGTTAGGACTGACTCTATCTATCTGATTAGTTAGGATTTAACTATTAAAAATTAAATCCAAAGTATTAGAGAAAAAAAAGAAAAGTAATCCAACAAAGAAGGAACCAAAAAGTGTAGTAGACATAAAACCTTAAAATATAAAAACATTAGAAAAGACCTAAATCTTAGTCCAATATAGGAAATAAAGTTCTAAGGCTATAAGTCAAAAATAGTCAATAAAATATGGATATTAATTATTAAAATGATAAAGTGAGCACAACCATAGATTCAGTAAACATTAAATAAAGTGATAAGTATTCTTTTGGGTAGACTAGAGGAACAAATTTCATAGACCCGCATATAGATATAAAGAAAAGGTTTATGTACAAGAGGAAAAGGACATTAAGCCCAATCTAGTTCAAAGTCATAAGTCCAATATTAACCCATATGCCTGATACTAGTCTATAAAGTCTCCTTCCGACTCACAAAGTCACAGATCAGTGGGTGCAGAATCCAGGCGCTGGCAGGGGTCTCCACATGGCTCCTCACTTGCAGGGCTTAAGGTCCATCAACAGCAGAAGCAACTCATTGCTGGCAGAGGTCTCCATGTGGCCACCCCAGCTTCAGAGGTCTGACTCGCCGTGTAGTCTCTCAGCTGGCTCCTCCAGCTTCTTAGATGCTGTCATCTTATCTTGTCTGTGATTCATCATCTCTGAGACTAGCTCCCAACAACTGGGGAAGATAGCTTCTCATCTTCAGGAAGGAAATATTGCGAGATTTCCCAGAAGTCTCAGGAGAAAGCCATGCCCACATAGAGGCCTCATTGGCTACCCAATGGCTATCTCCAGATTAACAGGCTAGACTCCACCCCTACATTTCAATCATAAAATTAACATAAGCACATCACTGCCACAGGATTTTACAAATAAAATCTGAGAAAAATTTATAAATATAGGGAAAATTCACAAGATTCAGTTTATAAGAAAGATAAAATCCAATTTTAAAATATATTTAAATAATTATAAGATTAGTGAGAAACTGAATCAATGTCAGATGACTCTATGTGAAATAGTAACATGCCAGAGTTTTGTTTTTTAACTTGTGTTTTGTCAAAACTTCCAGGGACACATATCTTTCTCATTAAATTCAGAGAGAAAGTAAAAGTAATAAAAATTTCTGAAGCTGAATTTATGTGCCCCATTTACTCTATTTTAAGACCAGATGAAAAATTAAAAGAAAGAAGAACCTTAAGGGAATATCATTTATGGACATCATAAAAGCACTTGAGTAAACTTTCTCAAAAAGGCATTAGGAAAGTAATTAAAATATAACACATTATGACCAATGAGGATCCTTCCCAGTAATTAACAAACAACTTAAATTTAGAATACCTATTAATAATGTTTTGGCTAATTTAACTTACTTTTTAAATTAAACTGAAAGAGATGAAAAGAGAGATTCTTAAAAGAATAGTTTCACAGGGATATGGCTTACAGAAGAGAAGCTGTTCCAAACAGTGGAAAGGGGACTGTGAAAACAAGTATGTGAAGGGTACTCGTCCTGAGGAAGTTCAATGATAAGTCGAAAGACAGGAAAGCAGCAAAACTACTCAAGATGAATTTGCAGAAAGCCTGAAAGGTTTAGCCATCGACAGAACTATGTAGCAGTGGACATGAAGGTGAAGGGACAACTGAAAATTACGTGATTGTTTCAGATCGCTTACAGTGCAGTTTGACTGAAAGATTCCTGCCCGCAGTTCTTGCAAAGTTAACCCAGAGGTATCCCCAGCCTGTCTTTGTGGACGTTTCCTCCTAGAAGAGGGCCTGTGTAGACACTTACTGCATGGAGGAAACAGAAGTGAGGGTGAAAGGAAGAACCAGGGATTTTGAAAACAAAGGAATTGAAGACCATTCCCCTAAACACACTGGAAGATGACTCTCCAAACCTTAGTTCTACTCGGCTCTTTGATTTTTGGCTGTGTGTGTGTGTGTGAGTGTGAACGTGTAAGTGTGTGTTGTTGTTGTTGTTGGTTCCTCTCCAGAGAGGTCATTGGAAGGTTTCTCTAGAAATCTAACCTAAGCTAGAAAACAGTTAATACTCCAGTAAAACAGATCTTTCAGACCTTCCTGTGGTGAATAGCACCATCTGCAAACATATTTACCTGGGATACGTCTTCCAGGGAATAATTATAGTCAAGCTTAGAAGCTTCAGAGTAGGCCAAAAGGCTTCCACGTGCTTTTATTTCTTTGTCTTTACTCTTGAAAAAAAAAAAAGTTTGTATGAGGATGTGCTTACTTTCCTAGTTAGACTGCATTTTATTGTGCCTTAAGTGAAAGTATACCAGAAAATTTGGTTCCCATTGAACAATTTCTTCTTATTTTGTCCCATGAAGTTGGCTGCGATTCCCACGACATGTCAGCATTTCTATTGTTTCCATTCTGTTATTAATGTTTCCATTCATCTATCTTACATCTCCCTTCGCACATTCTCATCTTTACTTTTAGATAAATATTTACTGCTGAGCCTAACATAGTTGATTGATTAGTGTATCACTTTTATCATCAGGATATTATGTGGTTTTTAATCTCCTCATTGTAATAGCTTTATTGTGATAGAATTGACCTTTGATACAACTTACCAATTTAAATTATACAGTTCTGATATGGCTAAAGAGGAAGTATGAGACCACATTACACAATACCTGAAGAAACTTATAATACAAAAAGGACAAAACAAAAAGGTGACTTCAACTTTGGAATTTTAGCTGATGGAGTATTTTGTTTAGCCACAACAAAACTTAGGTCAGGAAGTTTCTCCGAAATCAACCAAAGATGATTTCTGATGTTTGAGATTATACATAGGTGGTCAGCCTAGATTTTATTCCTTTATAGAAAAATTAGTCTTGTTTGAATTCTTGTATCTGTACGATGAATCAGATTTATAAAGACTTTATAGGGGAAAGGGAAAAATTCTTTAACATTAGGTAATTTTGTCAGGAAATATGAGAAGATTTTTTATGGAAAAATTCCATTATCTTTCAATTATGTTTTCCCACAAACTTCTTGAAGCTTGGGATATTTGAGTAAAGAAGCTCATTATAAAACTCTGCAGTTTAATTTCGTTTAGGTGTTTCTTTGAAGATCTGTCTATTTAGCTCTCGTCATCTATGTCTTTCTAAAACATATCAATATGCCACTGATCTTATTGTTCTTTAGAAGCAATGCATGTTCCTAAGACTTTTCTCCACCAAAAGAGAAATTATATGTAACAAATACAAATCAATATCAGCAATCCACTCCTGTTAATGTTACTTCTGGATGGCTATAATTTAATAGATTTTTATAGCTGTAGATATGTGATATGAAATTGTGCTCTCAGATTAAATGCAGTATCCATGATGAATGCTCATTTTGATAAAATTCTTGTGTTTCTCTAAAAAGGAGATTTACAAATAAAAAATGAAACCATAAAGTGCTCCATTAATTTCTTTCAACGAGATGCATGCTGACCAGGACATTCAGTGATCTTGGTTTGTGCTTTCTGTAATTTAGTTCCAGTCTCATAAAACTCTTGACTTTAGAGTCTATTTTTGACTTATGATAACTCCATCTAGCTTATAGAATTTGATGTGCTTATATTGTGAGTGACTACTTTAGGCATTCTTTTTATCATTATCTATGCCTTTACACTAATTTGGTAGTAAATTAAAAGTTTGTAGAAGGAAGTGTTTGTTAAATGCAATTTAAAATGAGAAGTCTAAGGTTTGTTTTCATAATAGACATGGCCGTGCAAAATTCAATATTCTTGTATGCTGGTTTACAAAAATCCTGTAACTCTCTAGTGAATGGAAATGATCTAGTTTATTCATCCATATAATATGCTTATTTTTAATTTATTATGTTTCAGTCTCTGTGTTTGGCCCTGGGGAAATAATTATTAATAACATGTTACTTTATTTTCCCAAAGGGAAAAGCATCTAATGTGAAGACAGCCGTGAAACAGATAAACGCAATGCAAACCATTGAAGTTGCAATAGTAGAAAGCATAGAGAATGCCTCGTGGGTGCCAGTCTAAAGAACCGATCCATTTCCTACAGGGAAAATGTATCCAATCAGGGCCAGTGAGTTCGGAGTAAGACAAAAGGCATCTACATGTTTATTTTTCTTCCTCTTCTTCCCAAAATGTTTTATAAAATTTTTTTATATAACTTAATATTTTATTAAGGCATAATTTATGTAGTTTACAATTCACCCATTAAAGGGTACAATTCAATGGTTCGTAATATATTTCCAAATATGTGCAACCATATGCAGAGTCAATTGTACAGCACTTCTTTAATTGTGAGAAACAAATAAATGTGTTCTTTTAACAACCACCTTCCTATGCACTTTCTCCCAGTGGTCACCAATTTATTTTATGTTTCCATAGTTTTACCTATCTAGAATTTGAAGAGTAGAAACATACTGGTCTTTTGGGATCTGGCTTCGTTCTTTTGAAATAATAGCTTTATTAAATTTAGAGCTATCATATAACCCAGAAATTTCATCTCTAGGTATTTGCTCAAGAGGAAAGAAAACAGTTGTCCACACAGAAACTGGTATGCAAATGTTTATAGCAACATTATTTGTAATCACCCCAAATTAAAATGGTGCAATGCTCTTGAATAGGCTATTGGGTTTTAAAAGTGTGGTAGATCCACACAATGAAACATTATTCAGCCATCAAAGGAATACATAGCACATAACATATGTTCTTTTACTACATTTTGAGACTGTGAGCATGAAATATCTAAAATAGTTTCTGAAAATATAATGTTAAAATTATAATTAGCATCCTCCTTTTAGTCTGAACATGCACTATTAACAAAGGACACTATCATTCTCATACCTCAGATCAGAGATCAATCTGAGAAAATATAAGACGATTGAATTGACTTTAATTCAGATTATTTATCATTCATAATTTTACCACATTTGTGAGAGATGGATCAAATTAACTATCAAGGTGTATTAATAATTGCTGGTGATTATAATGTGGAAGTTGGAAAGAGAGGAAGGAACAGAATTATAAAGTATGGCCTTTGTGACAGAAACAAAGCCAGATGTTGCGTATTAGAATTTTACAAGAATAATTACTCTTTCTTTGACTATTTCATTTATTCAACAATATAAACAGTGACTTTGTACATGAATTTCATCAGGCAAATACTCAGGATCAAATGTACTATTTCTAAGGGAAGAAATGATGGATAAGATTGATATTATTCGCCCAAACAAGGCAGATGACCAATTGTGGAGTAAACCATCAGTTATTCATATGCAAGTTTAGGATGATCATGAAGAAAATGAAAATGTATTGGAAAGCCAAAATACAACCCTGAATAAACCCCACGTGAGTATGAGTATATCTCAAGAACAAATTGGGCGGAGCCCCGGTGGCGTAGTGATTGTGCGCGGGACTGCGGCCCACAGGGATGGAGGTTCGATTCCAGCTCCACGGAGCAAAGGCTGGGCTTCCTATTCCCACCACCTGAGGGCAGTGATGCCAAAAAAAAAAAAAAAGAACAAATTGGACGCATTGAACACTAATGACTAAACTCAGACCCACTGTTATTAAGTGAACTCCAACTCTTCGCAGACCTCCAGGGCAGAGAACTGCTCCTATGGGTTATCTAGTCTGTAAGTCTTGTCGGAAGCAGCTAGTCTTACATTTATTTGCACTGCAGCATGACTTGTGGATTTTACTGTTGACTGTGGGGTTAGCAGCGCAGTGGGTAATCCAGTAACCCAACAAGCTTCCCTAATGACTGAAGGCATGATCAATTGTGGGATGACATCAAGAACATCATATATGGAAAAAGCAAAAGATCATTAAAAAGATTAGTAAAGACTATTTGCCTGGCAGGGGGTGATACCATGATCACGCAGGTGATTTTCCCAGGGCGAGACTTATCCATTGCGCTCTGGATGTGCTGACCCCTGCAATTTCCCCAAATGTGAGAAACGCGGCTGCATAATTTGTAGTCGTGGGGGACTGTGTTCACAGAAAAAAAAAAAGATTTTTAAAGAAAGAGGTGATCAAAGTGGATGAAAGAAGAGACCTTGAAACCTGTTCTTGATTATGAGTAGCTAAAGCCTTAGAAGAATGATGGAGTAAATTATCAGACCAGATAGTTCCAAAGAGCAGTTGCAGAAGTCTGAATATTATAATGAAATTGGGCAAAAAAACCCTATGGAGTTAGAATACCTAAAAGAATAGCTAACGAAGAAAGAACCGAGGGCATTAATACCTCGACCAGCAATATTTAAGGATAAGTATTACTGGATACAATATTGAGAGCAGAAACATCAAAAGACACCAGAAATATCACGCAGCATCACAGAACCAAAAAGAACTTGTCAACATTTAACCACTACAGGAGTTAGCCTATGAACAACCCAATGACAATGAAGCACGAAGCCCCAGCTGCACAGAAAGAATTAGCCAATTAAAAGACTCTAGGTTTCAACAAACTGATGAAGCACTGACTGCACACACTATGCCTCCCCAAATTGAATGACATCTACATGGTTAGCTGAAGTGATCTGTATTTGTGCCCATTGCAAAAAAAGCGACCCAACAGAATCCGGAATTATCAAATAGTATCATTAATATCACATGCAATTGGAATTTCTTGAAGATCACTCAACAACATTCGCAACAGTGTCTTCAAAAGGAGCTTTCAGAAAGTCAAGCCAGAATCAGAACAGGAGATAGTCTGAGGGTGTGGTGGTCATGTGCTTATGTTAATTTCATGATTGAGATGTAGGGGTGGAGTCTAGCCTGTTAATCTGGAGGTAGCCATTGAGTAGCCAATGAGGCCTCTGTGTGGGCATGACTTTCTCCAGATACGTCTGGGAAATGTCACAATATTTCCCTGATGAAGATGAGAACCTATCTCCCCCATTGTTGGGAGTTAGTCTCAGAGATGATGAATCATGGACAAGACAAGATGGCAGCATCCAGGAAGCTGGAGGAGCTGGCAGAAAGACCACATGGCTTACTCTGATGGAGCCAGACATCTAAAGCTGGGGCGACCACATGGAGACCTCTGCCAGCAATGAGTTGCTTCTGCCACCATGGGATGCTGTTGATGGACCCTGAGCCCTGGAAGCGAGGAGCCATGTGGAGATCCCTACCAGCGCTGGGATTCTGCACCCACTGACCTGTTACTTTGTGAATCAGAAGGAGACTTTATAGACTGATTTCAGGCCTATGGGTTAATATCTGACTTATGACTTTGAACTGGACTGGGCTGGGATGTTTTCTCAATGTCCTGCCCCTTTTGTATATAAATATTTTCCTTATATCCATGTGTGTGTCTATGAAATTTGTTCCTCTAGTCTGCCTGGACTAACACAGAGGGCTATCATTGCGAACACAGGAGGAACTTTGGCTGAGAGCAGAGAAAATCAGAAAGATATTTACTGTTGTTTTGTGGACTATGAAAAGACATTGAATTATGTGGATCTGGGGATACCAGAACACTTCAGTGTGCTTATAAGGAACCTGCATATGGACTAAGAGGCAGTCCCTCAAACTTAACAAGGGAATATTGTATGGCTTATGGTCAGGAAAGGCAGTTGCCCCTATACTTGTGCTATTGGTATATTGAGAAATTCATTTGAGATGCTGGCATAAAATTTGGTGGGAGCTTTATGACTATGATATGCAGGTGGCATAATCTTGCTTGGTGAAATGGAAGATGACTTGATGGGTTTAATAATGAAAATTCAATGTAAAAATTGAATTGTAATTCAATATAAAAATATAAACAAACCTGTCCAACTTTACCAATAGGAAATATCATGGTAGGGGGATAAAAGAGAAATTTCCAAGGATTTCATTTTACTCAAATCCACAGACAGAAGCAGCCGTCAAGCAAGCAAAGGATTTAGTGCATTGGGAAAATCTGCTGCCCAAGACTTCTTAAGTGCTGAAGAGTGAAAGTGCCACTGTGAAGACAAAGGTCTATCTGATCCAAGACAGGGTATTTTTAGTGCCCCCATATGCATAGGAAAGTTAGACAATGAATAAGGAAGACCATAGAAGAATTGCTGCATTTGAATTATACTGTTGACCAAGAATGCTGAAAGTTCTATGGATTTCTAGAACACCACAGCAGGGGTAATTCAAGAGTAAGCATTAGAGCTCAGTGTTATTGCCCTTCCTTCAAGGATGTTTAACTCACTCTCTTCCATACATTGTGGCACACTTTGTTTATCCAAGTCAACACTTAATTTTTTGACAAGAGCATCTGCCAAAAGCTTGGCATAAAGAAAAACATGCCGAAGAGGTACTTGATAGGAAGAGAGTAGGAATGAAATTTTGTTTTCAATTTAACAGAAAAATACCCCCAAAAATAACTGATTCCGGAATGAACAGATGAATCACAGCAGAATCACCACAGACCACAGGAGAATGCAGATTTGCAGCTTCCATTTTTGAAGTTTGCTGGAAAAGAAAACCAGTGTCAGAGAAATGTAATCTTTGAAACTTTCTTTAGGTTCTACTGATACAAATTGACTTAAAATCCATTGTTTTAACACACAACCCCAGGGTTCAGGAAGATGACAACAAAAATATTTAAGTGTGTCATAAGCATAAAGATATTATTACATAAATATATGAGGGGCCTTAAAATTAATGGGAAAATAGAAATAAAAGGTGATGGGGGTTTCCTGCAAACTTTCAGATGTTCCTTCATGTTATGCCTAGATTAGAGAGATGCACCAATGTAAATGGATTTGGTTCTGAGACCTTACTGTAGCTTTAAAGTAGGCATATTAACAAATACTTCTTTCCATGCACTTTCATAAAAGGCATTATTAATGTCCACATTACAATTAACATTTGTGTGGGAAGAAATACAGACAAAAAACTCAGTGGAAACAAGGAAAGCAAGGATCAGTTTCATGCACCTTAGGCATGGTTTAGCAGAACCAGATGCTGGCAAAGGGAGTCATGGTTAGTCAATCAGAAGGTCAATCAAAATGCCATGGATTGACACAATGGCTGATAATGGACTCAAGCCTAAAACCCATTGTGGGGGTGATGCAGGACCAGGCAACAGTTCATTCTTTTTACATAGAGTCTGTATGAGTCAGATCTAATTGAGCAATACCTAAGATAAAAAATGTCTACATAACTTTAGGGATATGTAGACAAATCATATAGGTGCATGGAAAAGGTATATAAGATACTCTGTGAAGGTTTCATGGAGTGGAGAACTGGGTTCATCTAAAAGAAATGGTAATGTTTTATCCACAAGAATGAGAGGCTATGACAGGTAAAGATAGAAACTTTGCTAATGTGATTGAATGAGAGAATGATAATAAGCACTACAAGTTGTGATCAATCAACTCTGACACTTAGAGACCCCCTAAGCGTTATAGTTAAACTATTCTCCAAAGAATTTGCAATGACTAATTTTTTTTTCCAGAAGTAGATTACCATATCATTCCTCTGAAGTTCTCTGGGTAAATTTAAACTGCCACAGAACAGAAAACTGAAACTCAGGACTGATGAAACACATTCTACCTATGTAAAACATGTAGAGAGGGAGTATGTGATCTAGGCATGCAGTGTGCAGATAGGCGAAGAGAATACAGTGGATGAAAATAGGGAGGCGGAAAGTTGAAACCATTTGTGGAAAGAGTACCAATCATGCTATGAATGGCCATGCATGGCTATGGAAAGTTTTATAGTGGGTCAATTTAATTCATAACCTCTTAATTGTACCATGAGAGGATATATATATATATATATATATATATATATATATATATATATATATGATTATAAGATAAGATCATTGAGATAGTTAAGATTGTGCCATCCCGGCTGATTAACACATTTGGGGTTAATTGAAGTGCTTAAAGAGATAAATGGCTTGGTGAGACTCGCCTTTCTAGTTCTTGGGTCTCTTGCTCTTTGATATGGGATCAGGGTGAAGCTGCCTTAGCCAGTTCTTTGGTTCAGCTGGCAAGATTCACTTCCTGCAAGACTTCCCTGAGGAGAGTCCACATGAACCTACCCTGCTGTAGCCTGGGTGCAGGAGCTGCTGTGTGGAGACCCCTGCCAGTCTGAAATGCCTACACGCTCACTGATGCAGCTTTCGTCCTGCAGTCAGCATCATTGCATGTGAGATTGAGGAGAACTTTGTAGATCAGGGTCGGACATATAGGCTAATGTTGGACTTATGAGCTTGGACAGTTCTCTGGGTTGGGATGTTTTCTTAATGTACATTTACCCTTTATATAAAACTCTCTCTTATATACATATGAGTTTCTGTGGATTTATTTCCCTAGTTTTCCCAGACTAACATAATATCATATTGATATAGTATAGTGTAATATTGTATAGTATGATATGATGTAATTTAATGTAATATAACATAATGTAATGTAACATAATATATATAGCAGCAAACACAGATGACAAAAAAGAGGATATAGCACTCTCAACAAATAAAGTTAGTGAGATGTTGTCCCTTGTTCTTTGGACATGATATCAAGAGACAACAGTCCCTGGAGAAAGTAGGACATCATGTTTGGCAGAGAGGCCATTAAAAGAGGATGGCCCTTAACAAGACGGGTTGACCTGTAGTGGCATAGTGAGCTCAAATATAACAAGCCGCCCCTCCCCCCCCCCTACTGCCCCGTGTTTCCTCTGGTTGTGTTTAGGTGGAGTTGATTGGTCAACAATGAGTAACAAAAGACTTGATAAAATATGATATCACTGTATTAAAGACAACATTCTAAGCAGGGCTCAGGCGCTTTATCTAGTGCTATCTAACAAACACACACCCCTCCCAAATAAAAACAAAACCCTGATAAAATGCACTGCTGTAGACTGCACTCTGATTCACAGCTGTCTTCTAGAGCAGAGACATGCTCCTTTGTTTATTGAGGAAGCACCTGACCACTCCACCTTCAGGATCCACCAAACCTTTACAGGCTCGATGTCACAAGTGGTTAGTATCTCTCAGGTATATATACATTAAGTGGGCTCAAGTGAGTCATTTTGCTAGATGTTTCTCAGCAGATGACAGCTGGGAGAGTACTAATTCAAGGCATCCTCGATCATTCATTCACAAGTCTGTAGCTGATGCTGGCTATTGCCTGGGGCTTAGACCCATTGAGCAGAATGACTACACATGACTTTGTCATGTGACTTGTGTTTATCACAGATTGACAATTGCATTCCTAGAGGGAGCAGTCCAAAACTGTACCCCAATAAGGAAAGATCAGGTGCCAATTAAGTGACGGCTGTGCCTATAACTGCCATAGCAATAGTTCCCTTACAATTCATTGATCAATGCTATCAGAGGGAAATCCTGCTTTGTGTAGTTAGAGAAATAAACTCTCCCTCTACTTGGAATAGGCAAATGCAAACATATTACAACTATAAATGTACTACAACTTAAAATGCTCTTAGGAATTTGAGAACATCTTAAGGATATATCAAGCTATTAACAGTGAATACCTTGAGTACAGAATGTACTCAGGATAGAATGCTTCCGGTATGGAAGAAGCAAATTTAACATCTTCTTTTGTTTTTTGTTTGGGAGGCATCACTGCCCTCTGATGGGAGTGGGAGGTCCAGCCTTGCTCCTGGAGAGCTGCTGCTGGATTTGAACCACCAAGTCTGTGAGCCACAGTCCTCTCTTAAACCCTATGCCACTGGGGCTCAGCCCCACAAATTTAACATCTTTATAGAATTAAAAATTTAATTTTTGTGTATATAAGACATGCTGTAAAAACATGCTTATTTTTCAACTACTTTTCAAGTTTTCTACTTTGACCATTGAACCTATAACACACTGAAACACTACTCAGGTCTTTTAACTTTCTTAAAAAATTAAATCACTGTTAATATTTTAACTCTCCACTCTTTCACTGGGACCAACCTCCTCATGAGTAAAATTTTGCAGCTTGCCTTTTCAAAGTACAATGATAAAGGAGTACATCATGGAAAGTTAAGTGGAACTAGTCAGAAATTTAAGGAGTGAAAAATGTCCCCCTTACTGTAATAGTGGTAGGAGAAGGAGGGCATCTGGAAGGGAGAAAAGTAGTAAGAATATGTTGGTATTTGGGCACAAACTTTGCTCTGACAAAGTCAGATGTCAGTGCTTAAGATCTGTTAGGAAAGTTGCTATTATTTATTGCTCTCTTCTTCTTCACAAAATGCTCTTCTAGCATTCCCAAAGGCCACTTTTACTCCAAAAGTGATATAAACATAACTACTTCCTATTTAATGAAAAACAAAACAAAACAAAAAATGATGATCATTGTGGGGACAGCATAGAAGTAGATAATTATAATTGAGTCAACTTTAATTCTTCATCATCTTTTTAATAAAATCTCATCAGGTGCACTAACTGCAAATTAGAACTGAGGCCTCTACAGATTGCTAAATGAAGTCTGTGATAGTTTAAAGATTGACATGCCCCAAATCTGTCATTGAAGGTTTTGGTATTACTCTGTGTGGGATGGTGATTTATCAGCTAAAATGATCTCACCTTGGGCCACATTACCTTCAGGAGTTCTCTTCAAACATGCAATAATAGTTGGCACTGGAGCAATCATAAGAAGTTTTGCAGTGTTTATAGTTAACTTCTCCTTGATTTTTTTTGTGCTTCCTGTCGCTGAAACTTCAAGAGCACCACTTATCTTTCTACAGATCAGGTTGACACTGCAAAGAGTATATCAATGGTTTGAACCTGAATCTGTTATGACAGGTAATAAATTACCTGAAAACTTTTTAACATTTGAGAACATGTCAAAAATCACTCTGATCGCAAGTTGATGGTGGGGATTATTGTTTCTCTCGATTGGCAAGAACTTGTCACATTCATCCAAATTTAAGAGTGATTATGAACTAAAGATCATAGTAGCAATCAAATGTTTATGCTATCATTGTCAACTGTTTTGTTTTCATAAATAAGATGAAATGTTGGTGGCAGAGATGTCAAGCTTATATTCACTTACTCCTCAAAGGATACACAACAATTAGATAATTCAAAAAATTCATTGCGGTATTTCAGAAAGTCACTGAGAGTCTTTAATAATACTTTGGTCTTAGAATTCCGCTGTAACTGCACTTGGGGAAAAAATCATAGGCCTGTGCTTCTTTGGGTCAAACACAAAAGATAAATTCAATGAATTTCAACTAGACTTGTTGCATTTCTATTCAGGCTTCTTGCATAAAGCCTAAACCTTTCTTTTGAACACTTGGTTTCGCCTGGAACATAATCTGCTATTCTACTTTACCTAGAAAACACTTCATTTTTAACAGGAAGCAGTTTTCAAAGCTCCTCTCTCTAGGTGCTTGCTTCAGTCTTTACTTTTAGCAACTTCCTCTTCTACCTCTATTTCTCCTCCCCATCTGAAGTAACCAATACCAAAACCTCTGACAGCCGGAAACACATCAAGTCCCTGCACCATGGTGCATAAACTAAACCAAACAGAACTTCTCTCAACTCTTTCAGGGTGGCAATTCCTCACCTAGGTATTCTCTTTCACCCTGTAACCTAACCATGCTTCTCTTCAGCAGAGAAGAGATTAGCAGTGGGTTACATTGGATACAACATCTCAGTTCTCATTCTTCAATATCTCCATAAACAAATGATTTTACCTCCCCTTTCCATACCAAACTTCCTTCAATTTCCTGTGCTATGATTCCCACTTCCTTGAATCGCTTCACCTACTCCCTCAATGCCTTTCGTCCTCCTTATCACTGTCTCTGTGTGCGTTTCCTAAGTTGTGACCATGAGCCCTCTCTTTCAGTCTGTTTGTCTCCTCTCCCTGGAAGGCTGACATGTAGACAATTTTTTATATGTCTATCCAGTTGAGTATTCATTTTTTAAAAAAAAATACAAATCTATATGTCTTAACCTCTTTCTTCTGCATTATGGCTTCTCAAGCTAAAATTTTGGAATCTTTCTAAAACGGTTTTGCCCTTCTCCTTCACTTAGACTCAAATAGCCTAGCAAGATTCTGCCTTTTTTGCTCAAGCTTTCACCTTCATCATCAATAGTCTATCATAATTAGAGATGTCATCATTAAAAACATCCTGTTTTCATCCCAGATCCTTTTCCCTTGCTTTCCTTGAACTCATAGTGTTTTCCCCCCTCTGAAAACATACTTGTGAGTTTTTCTCTTTTTGTCTGAAGAGCTTTTTTATCTCTGCAATGTCCACTTCTCCACATAAGAACTATTTTTCCTCCAAATCATTATTGTTATGTGAAATCAATTTTAATCTATTTTGCCATCTCTAAAATGAGAAAAATGAAACTCAAGAAATGTAAGTATGAGGTTTTTCCAAGTTCTGAAAATGATTATATCCCAGACTCCTTGCATTCTTTTTTGTTACAATTCTAGTTCATGATATTCCTTCAATCTTAGCCAATAACCTTATGAAAACTTAGAAGTGCTTTGGGAAATTTCATGAGAAATGAGGGCTCTGGGTAAAAAGAAGCACCAGTTCAAAGCAATGATTGCTCACTTAGCTATGCATTACATCACATTCAGCCTTACAGTCAAGAAAAGTGTTCTGCTTGATTTTTACAACACATTGGGAGGAGAGGGGAGTGTATGTAGAACCACAAATAAGACCCCAGTTGTTTCGAAAAACAGGCAGATTTGAGGAGCCTGGTGAAAGTTCATTTTTTTATATGTTTACTCATTTTTTATTATGTTTACTCTTGGGAATTTCAGAGTAATAGAATGTTCTGAAAAACTACCATGACTGGTCCATGAGGGATCCCCTTGTAAGATGTTCCAAGGAACTTTATGAAAGAGAGGACACTCCAAGAGCAGAGAAGCATTCAGGAACAGTGGCACTCAGTTTGAGCATGAGACTGTAAGCTGCATGGGCTCCTTTCAAGGGAATACATACAAAAACCATTCAGTTACCAGTGAGTTGGCTTGAAATCATGGTATTTCAAAGTAGACATGTTCCATACAGTTTTCAATGTTTATGATACTTCAGAATTAAATCACCAGAAGCTATCTCTGAGACACCTCTGGGTAGAATAAAAATGTCAAATTTTGGCTAGTAATCAAGCACTTAACTGTTGGTATCATCTAGAGATTTCACCAAGGGACCACAAATAACATAAAATCCAATATGAATCACTTACATATGAGACATGCTTTCAACAGTTTTTGGTTATTATCCTTTCCTCTTTTTCTCCAATTCCATATTTTTATTCCATTTTTGAAATCATTTTATTGGGGTCTCATACATTGCTTATCACAATCCATACATACATATGTTGTGTCAAGCACCTCTGCATGCCTGCTGGAAGAGGTACACTCATTCTCAAAGCATTAACTTTTCTACTTGAATCCTTGACATTGGCTTTTCATCTTTTCCCTTTCTCCCCATTCCCCCTTTCCTCACTAACCCTTGATAATTTATAAATTGTTATTATTTTGTCATATCTTGCACTGTCCAACATCTCCTCTCACCCACTCCTCTGCTGTCCATCCTCCACATAGGAGATTATGTGTAGATCCTTGTAATCAGTTCCCCTTTTCTACCCTACCTTCCCTCCACCCTTCTGGTATTTTCATTCTCACTCCTTGTCCTGAGGGGTTCATTTATCCTGAATTCCCTGTATTTTCAGTTCCCAAACATGGTAAAGAAAGCTTATAGTGCCCAGATACCAAATGATAAAGCATCTGGGATCTCAAGGGCTTGAGGGTAGACAAGCGGTCATCTAGCACAGAGGCAGCAGAGCGCACATGGAAGAAGTACACTAGCCTGTGTGATCACGGGGGGTCAAAGGGAGCAGGTAGCAAGCATCAAGAAACAAGGATCACATCACTACGAATGAGGAGGAGGGCAGGGTGAGAAACCAAAGTCAATTTGTCGGCATTTGGACATCCCCTCAGAGAAGGGTCTCGAGGATGAGACAGGCCAGGCAGGATGCAGTGAAGTAAAGATGAAACATACCACTTTCTTCTGGTTCTTAAAGGCTTTCTCCCACAACTTTCATGATCCCAATTCTACCTTACAAATCCAGGTAGACTGAAAGAGGTACTCTGGCATAGATGGGAATTGAAAATATAGGGAATCCAGGACAGATGAACTCCTCAGGACCAGTAGTGAGAATAGATATTTCTATTTAATTTTAATGTATGCCTATATGTTGAAAGGCATATTTAACTGTTTTAATTTAACTGTATTAACGGTATATTGCCTTATCAATCACTGCTTATTTGTGTCCTCAATATCTTATACTCCATACCGAGAGATTATTAAAAATGTTTTCCTTTACAAATGTGTAATTCAATCCTTAGAAGGAAATATATTGTTAACTATTGAGACTATAATTCTTCTTCACCTGATAAACAACTATGTTAAATTTTGAATCTGTGTCTTCCATACAGTATCAGACATGTTGACCAGTTACTGCAGAGATCCACTCTGGCTTGAAGCTGACAGTCCCCTATCATGCTACAGCCAAGCACTTTATTGCAGCAAATAACTCTGCAAATCACTCTCAATAACAGTCTTCCTCTTTTTCTCTAATTTTACTTTAAAAACTGTCCTTCTCTAGCAATGGGTCTCGTCTTCTGCTGTTTTTGTGTAGTGCCATGGAGTCAATTGTGACACACAACAATCCTATGCACAGCAGAACAAAAACCTGCCCAGTCCTGTCCCATACTCACAATTGTTTTTAATGCCTGAACCCACTATTGTGGCCATGGTGTCATTCCATTTCCTTGAGGACCCTCTTCTTTTTCATTGTCTCTCCACTGTACCATGCATGGTGTCCTTCTACAGAGCCTGGTCCTTCCTGAGAATATGTCCAAAGTATGTAAGATCAAATCTTGCCATCCTTGCCTCTAAGGGGCATTCTGGCTGGACTGATTCTAAGAAGGACTTGTTGGCCCCTTTAGCGTTACATGGTGTTCTCAATATTATTTTGAAGTACCACAATTCAAATATATTGGTTTTTCTAGAGTTTTCCTTATTCAATGTACACCTTGCACCTGCGTATGAAGTAATGGAAAATACCATGACCTGGGCCAAGCACACCTAAGTCCTGAAACAAATGTCCTTGGCTTTTCAATACTCTAAAGAGATCTTATGCAACAGATTATCTACGATGCTGTTTTCAAGAGCATGGATTGTGTACCCAAAAGCAAGACAAATCTGTGACAATTTCAAACTTTTCTCCATTCAGCCTGATGTTATCTGTTGGTCTGCTTGTGAGGATTTTGGTCTTTCTTACTTTGAATTACTATCCTTACTGAAGGCTACAGTCTTTGATCTTCATCAGCAAGTGCCTCAAGTTCATCTCACTTCCATAAACAAGGTTGGTCATCTACATGCTGTTAATAAGCCTTCCATCAATCCTGATGCCATTTTCTTCTTCGTATAATTGATTCTCTAATTATTTTCTCAGCAAACAACTTAAACAAGTAATGTGAGGGGATACAACCCTGACACACATCTTTCTTGATTTTAAATTATGCGGTATTTCCTTGTTCTGTTTGCACATCTGCCTCATGATCCATGCACAAGTCCTGCATGAGCAAAATGAAATGTCCTGTAATCCCGTTCTGCTCAAAGTTATCCATAATTTGTTATGATTCACACAGTTGGATGCATTTGCACAGTCAGTAAAACACTAGTACATGTTTTTGTGGCATCTGACATCAGCAATGATATCCTTCTTCCACCTCCTTTCTGAACCTCTGGCAGATCCCTTTCAATAGGCTCCTCAAATTGTTGTTGGATTATACCTAGGACAGTTTTGTTTGCATGTGGTATTAATGATATTGTTCCATAGTCTGTGCATTTTATTGGGCCATCTTCGTTTGATGCACAGTCAGTTGACCAAGTATCTAGCTTCCAAATTTTCTAGTATAGACAAATAAGTGTTCCTAGTGTTTAGTTAGCTTGTTGATGTATTTCAATTGGTTTTCTATCAGTTCCAGGAGGCTTGTTTTGCCTAGTGCCTTCATTGTGACTTGAATTTCTTCCTTCGCCTCCACTGGTTCTTCCTCATAAGCTACCTCCTGAGATGGTGACATTTTGATTGATTCTTTTTGGTACTGTGACTCTGTGTATTCTTTCTATGTTCTCTTGATGCTTTCTGCATCATTCAATATTTTCCCCATAGAATATCTCAGTGTCTTCAATCTTTCAACTTGAGACTTGAAGTTCCTCTTATATTCTTTCAGTTTAAGATAGGTAGAGTGTGTTCTTTCTTTTTAGTTTTCTAACTCTTGGTCTTCTATGTATTAGCACATTTCATTATAATAGTTTACCTTGTCTTCTTAGACTGCCCTTTGAAATTTTCTATTTGACTCTTTAAATTAATCACATCTTCCATTTACCTTAACTATTCTACAACTAAGAGCAAGTTCCATTGTTTCTTATTACATTCATTCTTATATTTTCTTTCTTTACTATCTTTTGAATGACCTTTGCTATTTTTATGTATGATGTTCTTGATGTCTTTCTACAGTTAATCATGTCCTCTGTCATTAACACACTTCATTAAATCTGTTATAGAAATTCAGATGGGATAGACTCAAAGTTTTATTTTGACTTTCATGAACTTGTTTGCATTTTCATCAGCTTTAACCTGCTCTTACATTTGAGCAATTTATGGTTTGTTCCACACCCAGCCCATGGTCTGGTTTTAGCTGAGATTGATCTTGTCCATAAACAGTACCACAGATGTAATCAAGTTGTTGTCTGTGTATTCCTTCTGGAGACATCTATGTGTAAACCTTCCGTCTGTGTTCTTGAAGCAGGAGTTTGAAATGAAGAAGTCATTGATCTTGCAAAACTATATCATGGAATCTCCGACTTCATTTCTATCATCAAGGCAATACTTTTCAACTCCTGTTCCTTTTACTTTGTCTCCAACTTTTGCATACCACTGATCAATAATTATCAGTATTTCTGGATTGTACATTTGATGAAAATTCACACTGAACCTTCTGAGAATCCTTCCAATTCTTCATCACTACCTTTGCTGATTGATGCATAAATTTGAATAATAGTGTGTTGATTGAATTTCCTTGAATGTGGATAGAGATATAATCCTATCACAGATTGCACCATACTTCAAGATATACTTTGAAAATTTGTTTTTAATGATGAATACACTATTCCTCTGGATTTTTTTCATTCCAATGTAGAAAACCCTGCATTACTAAAATTTTGAAGTGACTAATGCCATTCATTCCAGCTCACTAATGCCTAGAATGTTATTTTTATGTATTGCCTTTCACTTTTTTCAACTTCCAGTTTTCTTGGATTCATACTTCATGCATTTTAAGTTCCAATTATGAATTGATGTTTGCAGCTGTTTCTCCTCATCTTGCATCATACCATGGCAGCAAATGAAAGTCCTAAGGCTTTACTCTGACAGTCTTTACTCCATCTATGTAATTATGATCGACTCTACTTTGAAAAGGCTGCTCTTCCTCAGTCATATTTGAGAGCCTTCTGATCAAAGGGGCTCACTTTCTGGCACTATCTTTGACAATATTCTGCTTATTTTCATGAAGGTTTCATTAGCTACCAATGTTTCATTTCTGTTCACAAGATTGCTGTTAATTCCTCAGAAGTGAACAGCCTATTCCTTCATTGTAGTCTGCTCTTAGTCTAGAGGCTCTGCTGAAATCTGTTTACTTTGGGTGACCCTGCTGCCATTTGAAATACCCATGACCTAGCTTCTAGCAACACACAAGCCACAAAGTATGAAAAACAGGGGGATGCCATTGAATTCCACTGATAGTGTTATTAATTTAGTCAATGGCATAGAATTTAAAATACCATTGATAAAAGGAAATTATAGGCCAGCTTCAAATAGCAATACATGAACTGTTGTTAACTTCTGCAGATTGAATGCTTAAGTGAATGGAAGCTAATTACACAAATAAAGGGAGTTGGTGATAACGCTTCATTTTGTTGCTTAAACATTTCAATGATTTCTCCATTAATTAAAATATCATGATTGTGAATTTGCTTAGTAGTTGAGATAGGTAAAGTTTCTTGTGCCAACCTGACTGGTAAAGATATATGGGATTAATTGAAGGGCAGAGAGATAATTGGCTTGGTGAGCCTCACCTTACTAGTTCTCAGGTTTCTTGCATTCGGATGGTTGGACCAGTATACAGCTGTCTTACTCAGTTCCCTGCTTCAGCTGGCAAGGCTTCCTTCTGCAAGACATGAGAAGTCAAATGGACCTTCCCCAATGCAGCCCTGGGTGCTGCTGCAGCCATATGGAGACCCCTGCCAGCGCTTACAAGGCTCACTGATTCAGCTTTCCTCCTGCAGTTGGCATCATGGCATGTGTTTTGTGAGATGGTGGAGGACTTTGGGGATTGGTGTTGGATATATGGCCTAGTGCTGGATTTGTGTATTGCTTTGGGATATTTTCTTGATGTGCACTTACCCTTTACATAAAAATCTGTCTTACTCATGACTTTCTGTGGATTTGTTTCCCTAATCTAGCCAAACTAACACCATAGAACTTAATTTTTTTTTACTTGGGTTATTGTGGGGATTTATATATTATGTATATTAAATTATCATAATAGTCAAATACTAATATATATTCAACAAGTAGGGGCTATGACTATTGGCAATGGCATTAAGTTTATTTTATTTTTTTAAAAATATAGATTTTATTGGGGGCTCTTACAATATTTAATACATCGTTCATATTAAGCATATTTGTACACATGTTGCCATATTCATCTACATTATCTACTTGTTTATTTTTAAAATGAAATGCTTCACCTACTTGAATATTGATTCAATTAACTCGCTGAATTACCTCTCACCACGCCTTACTTTAAACGTTATCCAGGAGTTGGGATTGGGGAAGAAGCAACTTGGGTATCATTCTCTTATATCCCTGCCATTGATACTACTTCTTTCACTACTCCGGGCTGAGCCCTCGTGGCAGAGTGGTTGTGCACTGGACTGCAGCCCACTGGGATGGAGGTTCAATTCCAGCAGTGGCTCCACGGGAGGAAAGGCTGGGCTTCCTACTCCCACCACCAGAGGGCAGTGATGCACCCAAAACAAAACAAACAAAAAATACACTACTCCACCCTACCACCCACCCCAAAATGAACACTAATAAAGTGTTAGAACAGTAGAGGAATAGAGAGAAGAGTTTGATTTTTTAGAGAGAGATTCACATTTATTGGCTAATAGAATGAATCTGTAAGACAGACAACTTAAAAACACATTTTAAGTCAGTGAAACAATAATGTTATTCTCTCAAAATGCAAGCAATTAATCTCAATAAAAACGGGGGGGGGTTACTAGTCTGTTATTTCAGGATGAAAGCATAGAAGTAGGTCTGCAGATATTGATAAATTTGTATGCTTGGTAAAGGAAAAGAACATTCCTGTCTAACAGTGAATTTTTTTGGTGGGGGTAGGGGGTAGTAGTTATTATAGGAGGAAGAGCATTTAATTAGAATTAGGTGAGGGAAGATAACTGCAGACATGTCCAAGGAGACCTGGAAATCCAACAGTTAAGCATTCCACTACTAACCAGAATGTGGGTCGTTTGAATCCACCAGGCAGCAAGTCGGAAGAAAGCCTCCCTGCTCCCAGACAGCTCCCAGCAGCTCCACGTAGGCACATGATCTATAGGAGCAGCAATCTACTTGCCTGGATCCAGCAATATGGAATATTTGAAATTGCTACTGTGGGGAGTTTTAGGACAGATACTTACGTAGGAATGAACTGCAGCTACCAGACTGTGGTGAGGATCTTTTAAAGAAGTGTCTCTCAAATTAGTTGATCGAATACAAGCACAGAAGAGTGGAAAGTTGGGTTCATGTGAGATTGACATTTTCTCCCCTAAAAATGATACCAAAAAGACAGGCACCGGATTGTATTTTTGTCCATGAGAGGGCACGTCTTAGAATGAAACTGTCTGTTTAAATGAATCGAGTAGATTTCTGGATAGGGATGTTGAGGTTAAGAGAAGCTAACCAACAGTAATAGTGGAAATATAGACACGCAAGCATTTTGAAAAAGAATTTTTGATCAGAGAGTGTGAGATGAAATTAGCACCCATATGATATCATCCAGGCAATAGCCATGGAAGTGGGAGCCAAACAGACTTCTAGAGGAAATGGTGCTGAGAATTCACGGTGTCAGATATATCATTCACAGAGATTTTAAATTAATCCAGTTTAATAGAAGGAATTTGTGGTGAACACTAGTCACTTCATACACATTGATATTTCCAATGAACAAAGGGGAGAAACAAAGCAAAACCTGACTACAATCTAGTTAACAGTAACTCAGAGAGGCCCTATTGGACAAGGTAGAATTGCCACCGTGTTTCCAAGATGGTAGCTCTTTATAAGAGTAGAAAGTTCCATCTTTGTCCCAGGAGCAGGGGGCGGCTTCATACTGCTGACCTTAAGGGTCCCAGCTCAAGGCATGACAACCAAGTCATCAGGGCTAGTTACCCCTCAAACCAAACCCACTGCCCGTGAGTCAATTCTCACCCACAGTGACTCTACAGGACAGACTAGCACTGCCTCGTGTGCTTCCAAGACTATGAATCTTTATGGGAATCGTAAGTCTCATCTTTCTCTCATGGATCTGCTGTGCCTTGAAATGTGACTTTGTAGTTACCAGTACACCTCCAGGGTTACTCCAGGGAAGCAAAGACAGAGAAAGGGATATGGCTGAAATGAGTGAGTTTTGACCGTTCTCGGTTTTGGAAGAAATTGTCGCATTAATAACAAAGAGCAAGTAAGGAGAACTATAAAATATTTATAAATTGATAAATCAGTTCCAATACTTTTAGTAAGTAAAGACAAACACTTTTGGAGGTTTCTAAATTAAATAAAACTTGTGAGGGACAATATAAAGAGAGTGCCAGTACTTATTTAGAAATATTGGTACATATCTTACTTATATAATATATAATCTTTTTTAAAAAGATATAATTTAAAGAAACACTATGAAATTTCACATTACCTACTTTACTGAAAGACAACACATCAAAAATCTCAGCTATTTTGTGGAAATAAGAACATTAAATGCAGCATTCAGTATATTAGAGTATTGAAATTACTGTTGACCTGATCTAATCAAAACTATATTTTCAAATAGGGTGTTGAAAATATCTTGGTTATTAAAATACTCTGATAAATTAGAGTATGATACATCAATTATTTTATCACATAAAGTTAGTCTTACATCGATATCTTCATTTTATGGTGAAAAACTTGTGGCTCTGAGACTTCCAATATTTGTCTTAAGTCATGCTGCTCATACATTGCAGAATCAAGTGTTTATATGGGTCTGACTCCTAACTTCAAGCCGTTTTCAAGGTTTCTCATGAACAAAATAGTATTTTTCTTTGATGGTCACTGTTTGGGAAATCACAACATCACCCACTCTGACTGCTCTGAATATCGGTAAACTGCAATACTATGGGGTTATATGTCTCGCATAACAACTGACACTTCTTTCCCTACTCTATTTTCCTCAGAAAAACATCACTTCTCTAGCGCTACAAAATGTCAAAGATGCAAAGATTATAAAAACTGGGTGTGTCTTATGGTCAGGTGCATCTTATTGTCTGAAAAACAGGTACTGTAGGAGACATTGGGGGATGAAATATGAATAAACACATCTCTTTTTGACCAGGCTAGAAACTGGAATTTTAGATATTAAGTCATGATGCCATGATCCATAAATAAATAATTTAATGAGAGTGATAAATATATCTGAGATAAACTCCTAGAATTAGAAATGGCTGAACTGATATAATCAAAGAAAATTTCTAGTATTGAGGATGGTCTTTGAAAATTGATGTAATTCCAACTAGTCTCTTTAAAGGGAGATTACACAACAATTAAAAATAGTGTCAACACATTTTTATTGAAGGAACATGTTTCAGTATGATTGTTGCAATTGGGAATTTTGTGGACTGGCAGTAGAAATGGTATGGAAATTCTGAGAAGTAGGGGGAGATGAATAGTGCCATGTCATGAAGATTTTGAATGAAAATAAGCATAAAGAGTATGGTTTAAGGAGAGAAGTGAATTACTCTGATGAGAGACAAAACCCAAACCCAACTCAGTTCCTGGCATTAATGCCAACTCTTAATGACCCCACAGGATGTGGGGTTCTGCAACAGCAAATCAACATGGCAGTAGAAAATCTCATCTTTCTCCCATCACCAGAGACAGACTTTGGAAGACTGTCTAAAGAATTTAAAAACAGAAAGCGGTTAGAGTGAAATACAAATCCTTCGAGCTATTCTGTTAGGTCAGAAGAGAGTATTCATAGAACACTTGTTTAAAAGAAAGAGAAGGAAAATCTATAAATAAGTTATAGTATTAGAAACTGAAAAACTGGATTGATAATGATAGAAAGAGGAAAGAACCCATTCACGGGGAAGGCATTGAACTCCATTTTGGCTTCGCATATTGTTAGGTTTTTCTGATATGTCAGCTGATTAGAAAATAATGTTGATAGTGAAAGAAAAAAATGGAGGATAAATTTATTCATTTGGCCTACAGGATGGAAGTGGTATCAAGTGGCAAACTCTTAAAATAATGGGCATAGAACAGTTATGTCAAACCTTGGGCTTTGTTTTGCATTTTTCACAAGTTACTGTTTCTTCAAGTGTTTCTTAAACTCTTAGTTCTATTGGCTTCACTCTTGAAATAGTGCTTAGAATGTTGGTCATGAAAAAAATAGATGATGTTAATAAAATATATAAGTCAAACACACATGCCATTTAAGACACCAGTTATATAGGAAATCAATAACTCTCAGGGTGATAACTTCATTACACAAGGCTTATAAATCTTCTTGACTTCACTGACACTTAATTCTGAAGTGACAAGCCTCGTCCTAAAATGGCAACTCTGCATACTCCATGATTTCACTCCCTGTGATTTCTCTACTCTCGATAGTCTCTAGGGGAAATGAGTATTGCTGATGCAGGAAGTGAAGTGAGTGTCTTCTGCTTGTGGCTTAGTGGAGGGGGTGCCTGGGAAATTCACTGGGGCTGGCTGACTCACAGAGATGGAATGGGATGACTTTGAGTGGGTGCTTATGGCAGAGGGGCTTTCCCTTTGGAAATGTTTAGACATGAAACAGTGTAACATTACCTAGGAAACCACTGCCCTGAGCATTTCTCACTGCCTTAAAACTTACCAATTTCCTTCATCAACCCTTCAATCAGCAATCTTGTCTGTGAGTTTCTTGGTAGCCCTTGCAATGAATATTAGAATCCAAAGAAATAAAATAGAGAACATTAAGCCACTTTGGAGCCCAACTCAGAAAACACACTTAATGAATAGAACATATTTTCAAATTCTTTTATCCCTTCACATAAAAATTCAACCGAAAGTTTCCATTAAACAATGATATCAGAGTAGTTTCTCCTCAGAAGTTAACATTTTCAAAGTATAACTCAGAAGTCACATCTAAGTTTTCCTGTGATGTACACATTTCCTGAGCATAGTTCAGAGAGAGATTGTGAGAGAGTTGCCTCAGTTAAGTTTATTTGGGTTATGTTTTAAATGGTTGTAATGAGGAAACATCCTGACTACTGACTTTATTAGCACAGTTTTTGACATTGTTAGTGTTGACATTGTTAGTGTTGCAGAGTTAAATCTGAATTGACAAACTGGAGATTAAAAGATTCCTTTGTAAATATATTTGCTGATCGCTTTAATAAAATGTGTTAAATAAAATATACCTTTGGAGTAGAATAAAATGAGGTCATAGGACCTGGGATCAGAGAGACTCAAGTTCCTGTAAATATGAACTCTATTTCCTATGTGACTTTGGAGAAAAAATATTGAGTAACTCAGTGTCTCATTTGTAAATTAGTTGGTGATGATCATCTTCAATTCATAGACTTATTGTGATAATATGATGCCCATCTTTAAGCACTATATCTTTGGGATCCAAAGAGAGCTAAAATATGATTAAACAGGGGAAAGGAATGGTATCAGTGTCTAAATAATCAAACTCTTAAAATCTATATATGTAGAGGCAGCTCAAAATCCATTTGCAGAATTTCTACATGAATTAAATCCTTGGAGAATTTCCAATTCACATAGGCTAGGAATGTCAACAACACAAAAATCAGACAAAGAACATTTTCTGATTGTGGATTTTAACAGCTATACTTAGTCTGGAATATAACATATTGTACATTTTATCTCCCTCTGGCTTCAATGTGAATGAGTAATATATTTTTAATATTCTCTACTTACTCTTATATTCCAGTCTCTGTTTTATGTGGTCATTGTTGATAGATCTTTGTTTTCTGTTTGCCCTAGTTTTGAGATTTATCTGCATGGGGAAACGGAGGGGTAGAATTAGATAGATCATAGCTGTCTTGATGATTTTCTGGGACAAGGAAAGAAAGAGAGGGATGAAGAGTCGGCATTAACAAGTAAGAGAAAGAAGAGAAAGTTCCAAAGTCGTTTGTGATGATGATTGCACAGCCTTTTTGATGTGATTGAAAAAGTGAATCTTTATGATATGTTCATTAGAGCATAAAATTTGGGGGCACAAAGGATTAAAACTGGGCTGGGGAGAAGGACTGTAAATAATTCCATTTGGGTTGATTGCCTCTGACATAATCTGATCAATTCTTGTAATAAAAAGTAATGAGTAACATAGCAGTTACTGTGCGGACAATCACGAAGGCGGAATGAAGTGGTGAACATCACACGTGGTCTTGGCTCCTGCCTTCATGTTATTACAACTAAATGCTCTGAAAGTCAGTTCTGCAATGCGTACTTTACATGAAGGATTCCAGATGGATTTCCCATTGAGAGAAGACAAATACAGTTGGGAGATCCCACAGCATGTTTCAGAGGTCTTTGCAGGTGTAAAGGGAGTCAAAGATTTCGATGATGGAAGAGAAGAGAGTGAAAGGAAGTGAATCGAAAGACACATGTGTAGGGAATACTGCCAGGACAGACACTTAAGTCAGACTCTAGGGATCTACTCCATCAAGCATTTGAAGGTTTGCAAGCAGGTAAGAGATCTTATTAGAAACAAGGTCTAGAATTGTCACTTTATACACCACAGCACATTCCCTATTTCTTCTATGGTATAGAAGTTTTCAGAGTAGTCTCGGTTGTATAAATGACGTTCTTCTGAGGTCAGCCTTAGTCCTCTTCTCTGACTATGTACTTGCTTTGAGAGCAGAATCTGCGTGTGACTGGGTGTGTGTGTGGGGTGGGGGGCAGGTGGTGGAAGGCTTAAAGTAGCAGCAAACTTTTACTCTACAACCCTCTGCTACCCTCTTCTGGTAGTCATCTATTACTGCAACTGCCCTTCAACTCCCAAGTGATGAGGAAGCCCTAATAGGTACGTTGACCTAGGGTAAGTCTTGACCAAACCCAGCCTATAACCTCTAAGAAAACAAGACCTATTCCAGAAATTGATGTATGAATAACAGCCAAAGTCCTCATGTGGTAAGACTGGAAATCGTCCATATTAGGGCAGTGATAGCATTAAATTACTAATGGATATATTAATGAAGAGAACATTGCCATGGAATGTCAGGAAACTTAGGTAACAGGTATTTCATTGACATCAACATCTTCATTGTGAGGACTTCCCTTATTGCCCCACTTCCAGTCTTAATCTTTATACTTTTATTTGTAATCTTGCTTTCTTTTTCCATATGATTTCTCCTCTAGCATGCGATACTTGTTTAATTCTGTTAATTATCTGTATTCCCCCATTATACAATAAGCCCAAGAGAAGTAAGATTTTTTTCTGTCTCCACTATATCTATGACATTTAGCCTAAGGCCGGATCCCTTATTGTTATTCAATAAGCACTTGTTGAATAAAGAAATGTTAGAGGGAACCAGTCCCTAGCAGCTGAATGGTGAAAGAGGGCTTAAACAAAATCAGACTGATTCTTACACATTTATTTGTCTGCCAGGCATGGCTCTGCCTTTGTGAATGAGTGTTATTGAACATTATGGCCTTTTACCAACTCTCATTGTTTTTTAAATAGGGTCACTTAAGAATTTAGTGTGTATAAGATTCTTGTACTGCAGTCTGAACAGTGTTGCCTTTTCCTTTTCTCAACAGTGTCGCCAATTTATACCATTATATAAATTAATGATTTATCAATAAACTTGTCTTATGTGCCTCACAGGAAAATCCAGTGGTGGGATTCCATTGATTTGAACCTGTTCCACTGAACAGATACTAACTTTTTGTTGAGCTAGGTGAACTGGTTGTTAAAATGGCACTTGTAATCAAGGTTCTCTTTAAGGTGGGAGATTGAGCAGCTGCGTAATGTGCAAATCACGAGTTTACATTCCTTACTCTTGCTTAATGTTCATCTTCACAATAATGTATTACAAAAACCCATCATAACATCCATTCTATTCATAGATATAAAATTAGTTGTACCTGTGCTTGCAATATTTATCTACGTATTTCTTAAAACTCATTTTTTTTGGTGAGATATAGTTTTCTATTCTTTTCCATTTGTTGCATCAGGAAACAAACATAGAACATGAAGAGAAAAGGTGCCTAGCATCCAGGGGGTGACAAACTGTCATTGCTTTCATCTTTGTGCTACAGCCCAAATTCCCACAGCGATAGCATGCGTGGATTATGCAACTCCTGAAGGGGTTCAAAGACCTGAAAATATTGTCGAGCAATTGCTGTTTATTCAGCAGAAAAGGGGCTTTTCAAAGATGAACATACTATGCGCAGAGAAGAGATGTCACTTAACTGCTTCTAATGTAGCAAACACAGTGACTAGGGTCTAGTTGGCCTCCCTCCAAAGGAATGAGGTCCTACTCCGTCAGAGAAATGATGGATAGTCACTCAGCTGAGGATGGCCAGAAAAAATTGTGTATATTGCAAGTGAGGATCTTAATCAAGAAGTAATATGGAAGTAGCTTTTGAAGACACAGTTTAAATAGGAAGTGGGTTTTTTTTTCAGCGGGCGGGGGTCAGGTATTTTAAAACTTTTACAACATAATGTAGTTTTGTGTGCTTCTGTTATTGTCTTATTTAAGTGTAAACACTGTGAACTAATAAGCTCCCTTTTGGTAAATCTTTTTTAAATACTTAAAATAATCACAAGAGCAACTAATTTGTTGTTAAAGTTAGTCCCATCTCTGTCACTATCATAAAATGATATATATCATATCATATATCATAAATGAGTTAAAGCATAATTACCTAAATGGGATTTTGGTCTTGTATGAAGGCTAACCCCTAGCTGAGAATATTTAGTTCTTATGAGACGAAACCAGATGGTGCAGGGGTATCAGAAAGAATGGGGCTGGGGTCTTAAAGGCTTGTCCTTAAGTGAGCGGCCATGTGTGAAACCATATAAGCAAATCTATAGAGACAGTAAGTGAATGGATCGTTACCTAGGAGTGTGGTAGAGGGGTGGGGTGGGGTGGGGGTGGTGCAGAACAGGTAACTAACAACAATGATTACTACAGAAATGTTTTGAAATTGATTGTCATGATGATTGTGTAACTCTTCATAATATGATTGAATGATTAAATGATATAATATGTGAAATATATGCCAGTAAAACTATTTAAATAGACATTCACAAAAAACGAGCAAAAGGGATACAAGGATTTTTAATACATGTAGCATTTTGTCTCTATACTCCATCTGAAGAGAAACTATTCACGGCACGCGACCAATCTTACTGCTTCTTGTTCTGCTAGGGAGATGAGGCCACGCGGGTCTTCTGATGGTTAATTGCCTCCAGCCTCGACAGCTTTGATGTCACTTTCCTCACTCACTGTCGAAAACACTCCAACCGTGCAGATGTGACAGTTTTCCTTGAGCTCCCACATCTTTATGAAAGCTCTGTGTCTCAGTCAACACTTGGGTGCCAGTGTGGCCTTGTGCTAAGGGTCTCAACTCACCTGGATATTACCTCTTTGTCTTGTCCCATTTAAGATTTTAGTGGATGATGTCTTAAAAAGAATTCAAACTGAACCTGCTACTATCAAGTCAATTCCAAGACATATTGACCCTCAGAAGCTGAGTAGAACTGCCTTAGGGATCGTCTAAGGCAGAGCTCGCTAAGATAGCGAATCTATGAATGGGCATTACGGAAGACTGCCATGTTGCATTGGTGAGTTCACAACACTGACCTTTCCATTTGCAACCCTTCCCTTGACTGATGTCCTCCAGGACTCCCAGAAAGGGGACTTTGCATAGAGGAAAATGGTACTGGTGCCCTTTTACAGATCTCGGACTCAGCAGAAGGGTTTCCTGAATTTACTGCCATGGTCCTTCTTTGACACCTTGATTTTTCTAGTGCACACCTTGATTGCCATGTGTTACATAAGAAGACTTGATGAAAGAACAAGTACGTGAAAGTTTTGAAGAGTCAGTGAATGTTAAATGAGTGAATCAAAGAAGTGCACTTGTAAAATCAATCCAGGCAAATTTGTGGAATTTTATCATGAGTGTGTGCTCTTTTAATCAATCAATAACTAGGTGCATGTGCTTCAGGTACATTTACATATGGGGAGAGAGGTTGGGCTTATTAGGGTCTACTCTACTTACAGCAACATATACCCTTTTAAGGTATTCATATGGATGAATTTTGCCTATTGTGTAAATCCAGGTAGACTAGAGAAACTAATTCATAAACACACATATGTATATAAGGGAAAGGTTTATATAAAAGAGAAATGGAACATTTGGAAAACATCCCAATCCAGCCCAGTCCAAGTACATAAGTCCATTATTAGCCCATATGTCCAATACCAATCCATAAGTCCTCTTCAGACTCACCAAGAACATGCAATGAGATCAGGAAGATCACAGGTCAGTGGGTGCAGAGTCTTGTGTATTCAGTAGTGGTAGAAGCATCTCAGTGCTGACAGGGGCCTCTCTGATACTTCTTAAGCATCTCAGCACTGGCAGGAGTCTCCATGTGGCTTTTCCAGCTTCAGAGGTCTGGTTTCATCAGGGTAAGTCCATATGGCTTCTCTTCCAGGATAACTCTCAGGAAGCCTGCCTGTGTTTTGTCAGTTGCAATGTCTCCCAAAGACTCAGATGTAAGACTCTCACACCCATGGGGAAAATACTGTGAGATTTCCCAGAATTCTTAGAAGAAAGCCATGCCCACACAGGGGTCTCATTGACTATCTCCAGATTGACAGGCTAAACTCCACTCCCACACTCCCAATCATGAAATTGACAAGAGTACATGACTGCCACACCTATTGTATTTAGTAGTCATATGACCACATTTATATTTAAGATCGAGAATATTATCATCAATCACAAAAAAATATTCCTGGTGACTGAGGTAAGTCAATGAAATCAGAGTACATGTGAGGTTTTGAGGCTTATTATACTATTTCAAAAATGATTTGGCTATTCTCATTTTTTGATATTACAAATAACTTTTAAAATTGAGATTATAAAAATATATCCGGCTGAGCCCTGGTGGCGTAGGTGGTTGGGTATGGGACTGCAACCCGCGGGCTTGGTGGTTCAAATCCAGCAGCAGCTCTCAGGAGCGGCACTGAGTAACAACCACCAGAGGCAGTGATGCCCCTGCCCCCCCCAAAATATCAAGGGGGAGATTATTGGTTTTGTCTCCAAAGAACTGGGAGTGGGCATGCTGACCCTTCCATGGTGCAACAAACCATGAGGGCCATGTGACCACGTGGAGGAATGCATGAAAAGAGAGGGTTTCAGGGTAGGCCCCAACCAGAGCAAACTGACCTTCTCCCTAGACATTGGTGTGACAGAGAGCAACAATAATCCTACAGGTTGGGGAGAGGAGTCAGCATGCTACCCCTTCACAGAAGCAGACTAGGAAGGAAGAAGAGAAAGGGGCAGCCAGTCTGGATCCCATGCATGAACACCAGTCTTGGAAGAGGAAGGCATCCCTGCTGGGACACAGAGAGGATTGCAAAGCTGACAGCAGCTCATGTCATGTTGTCCCCTTACTGGTGCAAACTGCGACAGAGGACAATTCTGAGGTCACATGGCTGGGGGATAATGCAGTCTGAACACCCCACAGCAGGGCGAACCAAGAAAGGAACATAACAGATCAGCAATGGAGCACAGCAAAGCTACAAATCCTCTGAACACCCCCTCCCCCCTAAATGGACTTCAGAGCAGGAGCTGACAAAGTTCCCCAACAGTTAGTGGGGGGACAGTCATGAAGGTCAGTGAACAGACCCAGAATTATGTATATTTTCTCTCTTTGTTTTCCTCCTTTTCTTTTTCCAGTCTGTTTTTTTTTCTTTTTTGTTTGGTCTACGTAATAGTTTTCCTAGATATATAAGACAGGCACAGGAAGCAAGCCCAAGGAGTAAGCAGTGGGACTGATGGTCCTGAGGGGTGGGGGCCACATAGAGCGAGAGGGAGTGGCAGGGAAAAGCAGTGGTGATCCGGCAATGCCATAGATAAGGGAACAACTAGGGAATTAGAGTCAACAACAAGGAGGAGACAGAGATCCTGAGAATGTCAGTACAACAGCAATCTAGCTAAGAGGAAGTTCTAAGAAGCAGAGCTAGGGAGAAAGTGATGATGGGGCAGGAGAAGGGAGCAGAGCTATGGATAGAGGTATAAGCATGGGTATATATATATATGTATAATTACATTAATCCACAAAAATAGAGGTATTGAACTATGTAAATATATTTATATGGCAGTACACTAAGGTAGTAGATGGATTTCAGGACTCTGCCCATGCCCTCTCTCAATACAAGAATATTTTGTTCTAAGAAATTGGCAGTCAGAAGATGTTCACCCTCCTGACAAAATCACAGAAGACAAAATGAGTGCATAAGCAAATGTGGTAAAGAAGGCAGATGGTGCCCAGCTATTAAAAATATATTGTCTGGGATCTTAGAAACTTGAAGTTATTCAGAGAAGCAGCAAGCCCACATGGAAGAAGCACACCATTAGTGCAATAATGAGAAGTCATTGGGCCCTGGTAACAGGCATCAGAAGACACAACGTAACACAGAACAGACAAAAGCATATTTTTGAGAACAAGGGAAGGGTGATGGAGCAGACACCCAAAGTTCATCTGTAGACAATGAAACAATCCCCCTACAGAGTGGGCACAGGGGAAAATGAGTCAACCAGGGTGCAATAAAGCATCTATGAAACACAAAAAATATTCCTCTGGTTCCTGGAGGCTTCCTCAACCTCACCCCCTACCCCTCCATCACTATCATGCCCCCAGTGCTGTTTATCAATTCAGATTAGACTGGAACATGAACACAAGTATAGATAAGAGATCGGGGCTTATGACACACAGAATCCAGGAACAGGAAGGGGACTAGGAATACCAGAATGATAAGGGAAATGGGGGAGAAGAGGGAGGAAGGGGAAACTGATTGCAATGTTTGACACACAACTATGTACCTCTTCAGAGGGAAGAACAACAGAAAACATGGGGGAAGGGAGACAGTGGTTGGTCTGAACTATGAAAATAATGACAATAATTTACAATCTATCAATGGTCCAGGAAGGGGGTGATAAAAAATGAACTGATACAAAGATTTCAATAGAAAGTAAATGTCTAGAAAGAATGAAGGCAATACTTGTACAAATATGCCTGATGCAGTCAATGTATGGATTATCATGAGTTTTAAGTTGCAAATGAACTTTTAATAAAATAGGAGTTGTGCAATTATCATCACAATAAGTTTTAGAACATTTAAAACAATATATCAAAAAGAACTTCATCAGGTATTGATAAAGTTTGATCATTTGATGAGAATGAGTCTTCCAGTTCATGAATACATTACAGTTCTATATTATTCTATACCTTCTTTAATTTCTTTTAGCATTCAGTGTCAGCAGAGAAGTATTGCATATTTCCTGTTACTTTTTCATCATGTATTTTAAACTGTTCATGCTATTGTGGACAGTAGTTTTCAATTCTAGCTTCATATTGTTCAACGCTTGTATGAAAATCCATGGAACAAGTAGCTTCTTAAATCAGTCATGCTAGATGCCTCTTTTGTTTAAATCCAATATGACCTTGGCTAGGATATGAAAATGCAACTTCAACTCGAGTCACTTTAAGGAACTATGGTAGGGAAATAGTAAAGTGCTTAGTGGCTAATCAGAAGACTGTCAATTAGGACCTACCAACGGTGAGAGAGAGAGAGACGTGGCCGCTCGCCTGTTTCCATAATGATGTGCAGGCTTGGAAACCTTATCAGGCAATTCTGTATTTTTCCCATGAGGTCATAACTCTGAGTGGTAAGCAACTCGATATCATTTGGGGACCTATGTTGACTTTGTGTTCAGTGATATTGTTGATCTCTTATTAGTCCCAATAGTAAGTTCTGTGGGACATCCTAGAAAGAAGTCAAGACATCTATGAATAGATGTTTATATCTTCTTTTAATCCATATATCTTTATCTAGTTGTATGGTTCTAACAAGAAACAATCTCTATTATAGTAATCATAAATTAAGCAAGAAAATATGTATTTTCCTGATTACCAAGGGAGCCCGCCCCCCATTTCCAAGAAACTCCTTTCATTCCTTAGCATACTGACAGTTAAAATACATGAAGGATGTTGAATACTGCCAAATGTTCTTTCTACGTCCATTGAAATTATTATAAATTTGTCCTTTCACATTTAATTCACATGCTGAATGATTACTTTCTAATACTGATCAAACTTCACCTTCATGAGACAGAACCCACTTTTAACTATGTATTATCCTTTTTATATTTTGCTGAATTATATTTGCTAATGCTTAATAGGCAAGTTCTATTCAAATAATACTGAAATAAAGTTCAGGAGTATTTAAAATTATACTTGTAAACATGTTTCACTTATAGATAATTGGTAAAGAAAGTTGACAAATAATTAAGGGATATAGAAGAACTGTTTTAAACTGTTAGGTAAATTTTTTATTCATAGCAATAATATAAAATACATTGTCCACAGTACACATCAAGATTGACAAGAAAGAAAAAAATCAATAAAAACAAAATGATTCCAATTCTATATATTATGAACATCAACTAAGGTAGAATTAAAATAGAAGTAAATAAGAAAGGCTTTATAAAGGATCAAGTATTTTGAAATTGAAAAACGCATGTATGTATTGAATAATTAAAGAAGAAACCTCAATAAAGTTACAAAACACCTTCAAATAAAATAAAATTGATAGCACAATATACAATAATTTGCTGGTTTCACTCTAGAGTGAAAATTATAGCCTTGGATATTACAAAGAAAGACTTAAATTGATTATCTCAGTCTTCTCTTTAAGAAACCAGAAAAAAGATTAAATTGAACCCAAACCCAAAGAGTAAGAAATAATGAGAAAAAGCAGGTGAAATAAAATTCAATGACAAAAAATATAGCACAACACAAAAATTAATAATAAAATCAGGGAAAAACAAATGAAACTAAAAACCATTCCTTGGGAAAGGTCCATAAAATTAATAAATCCCTCACCATACTGAGCAAGTGGAAAAAATGAAAATACTACTACTACTAATAGTAATAAAAATACTAACTTCTAAAGCAATGGTGTTCAACCTTCCCCATGCCATGACCCATTAATACATTACCTCATGTTGTGGTGACCCCAACCATAAGATTATTGTTGTTGTTACTTAATAACTCTAATTTTGTTACAGTTATGAATCAGCTAACCCTGTAAAAGGGTCAGTTGACCTCCAAAGGGTTCACAACCCATGGGTCAAGAATTGCTGTTTTAAAGGAATAGTCTTATGAAATGAAAAGCATGTGAAGGAAAGCACAATCAGAGGACTTGCATCTGATTTAAGAACTATTAAAAAGGTACAGCAATCAACATAGTGTAGAGTTGGCAAATGACTAGAAACTCATATTTGTTGAACAAAAGTATAGGATCTGTTCAAAGAAAGTGTAGGAATAGAGACATGACAGGGGAGAACCCCACTTCCTCTGGCCACCATCTCACTCCCTTCTTTGTCTGCAAATGTGACGAAGGCGATTAAAAACAAAACCCTTGTTTTTAAGTTACTATTTAATCTGGTTTCTGCCATTGAGTAGTAAGGATGTGTGTGTGTGTGTGTGTGTTTCATCCTCCTTAGTGACAAATACAAGGTATTCCAAAAGCATTGAGAGGGTGTTGCTTGTCAGAAAGGGGTGCTGATAATTCTTTAATTCGTTAACGTTTGCTATGCAGCAAACCTCCAAGTTCATTTGGCTAAGCATTGCAGGGTGATTTGGGGGGAAAGAATGACTTGAAGTTCAGAAATATAAATATAGATATATTTAGTATCTACTTCTGGTAGAGATTTCTGAAAAGAATTATTATCTGGAGTAGACTAAGCCAGTACAACTTAAAAAAACAAAATATTACATAGCAAGAAAATCATGTAAACATAAAAACATCTTATTCTTTGACAGTCTTATAAGTGCTGAAGCATGTTCTAGTGTTTCAATGACTCAAAAAATATGTTGGTAGAGCATAAGATTAGGAAGCTATGAAACCATCTGTCTACCTAAGCATTGAAATGTCCAACCTAGAGAGATGATTGGGCGTGGACACTGTTGGGAGTGTGGATGGGTCTGAATTGATCCTTAAATACAACAGGAAGCAGTGAATCTGGATACCAAGAAAACCAGACTTGTAGGAAAACATGTCTTTAGATGATCTAAACTTGGAATGGAATGAAACCCGAAGCTGCTCTTCAGAAGGACTATATTGGCAGAAAGCTAAAGAGAATTCTGCAACCCTGAATCTTCTTTCTTACCCAGGGGTAGAGCAGTTAAAAAGAGAAGGCAAAAGAGAACTTGAGAGATGATAAAAGCCAAACTCTTTTTCCAAGGTGTGAGAGTGGGGAGAAAAATCAAATTATAGATCCCTGGGCCTTCTCCTCCTGTCACCTTCACATGTAAAATTTTTCTGATTTGAGTAGAGAAAGTGTTGGTTCAATTATGATCATTATATTTTGTAGAGAACTGCATTGTTTTAATATCTCAAAGGGGAAGGGAGGATAATATAACTTGCCTTAAGAGGTATGATACTACTTTCTGAGAAAGAAGGCTTTAATATAACATGACCAAAATCAATAATTGGAGGGAGATTATGTTACCTTTCAGAACGAAGAAATCAGTTGGACACTTTTTATTGTTATTACTATCTGATAGAATTGCTTAAAAGACAGCCTTTCAAATAATGCACATTGAAAACTTTGAGAACTATCATTCTATGTGGCTTAGACCTGAACACTCATTTGTTAAAATTCACTTAAACATTTGAACCATAAAGGTCACAAAGCACATGATTATGCTCCCAAGTTGTTGGTGTTAAATTGTTCCAGAGAAATGTACCAAAATCTTACCCATCTTGAAACAAACTATTTATTTACCTAAACTGATACACCAGGTTCACCGTATATCTTTTTTTAAAATTTTCTGCCCAATCACAGTATAGCGTATTCATCAACAATGTCTGGGCATACTACTTACTTAGTCTTGACACGTATCTTATCTAGAAGAATAACAGAATGCTTGCAGAATTTCTTTGTTCTCCTTGTTCCCTGTAACTGGGAGGCATGTGCATGTGGCATTCTTAACCACAATTTAGAGCATATATTCAATTCTGGAGATGACTGTATAAAATTATCTTTACTGTGTTGATTTCATAAATATTAGTATTTGCACTGTCTGAGGGCTGGTTTGGAGCCTGCAAACACCTACAGTTATATACCAAAAATAAGATTAAATTACTTGTTTCCTAGGCAACAATTTCATGGAACATGAATAGTGTTCCTTTGAAGGTGTTCAGATGGCAAATTTTACTATTTGCTATTTTAATGAATCCAGTTTTAAATCATTTCATGGACCATAAGCTTTAGCAGGTATAGATTGTTAATTTGGGCAATTAAATACTGACCATGCTTTCACTCTTGCACAAATATTGGATGGGCATTTTTTTTTATTTTCTGAACCTACAATGAAAAGAATAATATTTTGGAAAAGGGAAGCAAAAAGAAGGAATAAAGGGAAGGAAGGATAAGATGGAAGATGGATAGGAAGTCAAGAAGAAGGCAGCAGGCTGGAAAGCGACGTGATGGGTGACTAGACAGGAAGAAGGTGCTCATGAATTCCCAGCCTCCAGAACCATGACAGTGAAATAAAAAGGTCATTACCATGAGACTTGACACTCACTACAGAATAAATACAACATTCTCTCTTTATTTTGTTGTTAGACTGAAAAATGTTATCCCTGAGTCAAATTCATAAGCAAGAATTAAGCACTAAATCTCTCAGAAAACCACAGGCAGCGATGTGTCTGAGATGTCATAATTAGGCCTTGAACCTCAAGGAAGCTCTGGCATTAACAGGCAAGGACAGACAAATCTTTTCTCTCACGGTCTTAATTGACGTGACTATTGCATTTCCGGAACGGGTTTCACCCAGTTATTTTAAGTATTCAACATTTCCTATCTGGAAGGCTTTGCACAAGACATTTTATATTTATGACCTCTTTAAATTCTGACAATCTGAGCAGAAATATAGCATTGTTGATACTTTAAAGAGAAGAAATAAAGGTCCAAAGATTGTAAGTGATTTGCTCAAGTTTACAGAGCAAGTCAATCTAAGACCTAAGATTCAACATCCTGACCAAACTTTGGGTGTACAACCATGTACTAATCCAGAGAGAGAGGTCCTTTGTTTTGTTCTTTGGATTTGGGATTTTCATAGAAACGAAATGACCCTAGTTTTACAAAATCGGTGACTTAGTGCCACAAAGTGTGTGGCTTTCAAGCCAGGAATGACTTGCTTCCTATCTCTAACATCTCAGAGTCCAAATAGGGGTATCTACAATGTTGTTTCATTTCTTCTGAGAGCTGACTGAGAACAACTGCTTATGTGCCTCACATCATTTTTAGTGATGTGGTATTTCTTCTCGTTCCTTTTCTTCTGGTAGATAGAACCTCACGTGGTGTCTTCCCTTGTGACCCTGATTCCAAGTCTTCTCTCCCTTTCTATAAAACACATTCAACAGGGAATAGAACCAAGGTCCACTCTATACTAGCAATCTGCAACTGGTAATATATTCAGAGAAAGAACACTTATGATCATATTTATGAGCCACATGGGGGTTAGGAATTCAACATATCCTTTGGTGAGTTACATCTAAATTCATATCAGTAGTTTAATATTTTTTGGCCAAAAAATGCTACATGAGTCCAGCTGTACCATAATAGATTGAGGAAGTAATAATAGCTGATGCTCCCCAACCAGAAAGGAGATGTATGGATAGTACTGCTATTCTACAGAGTTTTGATGCTGTTATCCTTTGGAGCAGATTGCCAGGCCTCTGGATGCCATTAAATACTCATTCCCTCAGCTAGTAATCAAACCTTTAAGCTTTTGTGCTACATTGGAACTCTGCAAAGGAGAGCATAAGTTAGTGAATATTTTTGCAAAGTACAATATTACTCAACAAGACCCTAACTAGAAATTCAGAATCTGTAATGTTGAAGGATGTTTGGGGCAAGGACAGCCCCTTCTCAGCCATATTCACAGGCAATCCTCTCTTTGTGCCTTGGTCTCTCAGCCATAGTCCTTTTGATTTCTTCACTCCTTAGTAAATGTTGCAAAGTTTTGTTAGAGTTGCCAATAAGGGCACAAAGGGCCACTACCCCATCTCAACCTGAAGGTGCTTAACACTAGCTCCATGGACCAGAATTCTAGCTTTCAGTAAAGTACCTCAAGGCTCACCTCTCCATAAGCAAGCTGTTGCCTGAACGCAATCAGCTTCCTTCCCTTAATGCATTGACTTTTGAGTCTGCCATCACATCTCGTCTGCTATTTCTTGCACGTCTTGGTTTTCTGCCACTGTATTCAAGAAATTGAATCATAGGGCTCCAAAGGCTATATACTCCACTCCTGACTCTTCTTTCTTGATGATAATGATATTTCAACCAACACACACATATTTGCTTTGGAGAAGGCTCATTTTACACTCAGCAGGATGGCACAATTGACCAATTCTTTACTTAAATTTAAACAAATTTGAAATCACTATTAACTTTGCTAATGATCACTCACAACCAAATCATACAGTCTCATTAGCATCTTCCTCAACTCCTCTTACCCAGCCATGGAAGGACAAATTATGTATACCCAATATACATTTTCATAGCCCATTTTTATATCATTTACAATGACTAAGACTAGAAGATTCTTAGTGATAGATGAAAAGTTATTGTTCAAATTATGTGCATCAGACCTCAAAAGAAAGCCTGCAAAATGAGAAGAAAAATTTAGGCACATATAGGAATACTTCCCTAAGAAAAATGGGCCAAGGACATGAGCAGACAGTTCCTCAAAGATGATTTACAAGTGGTCAACAACTATATGAAGAAATGCTCACAGCTCACAAGACCATCTGGGAGATGCGAATCAAAATAATGGCTTGATTCTTATAGGGAGTGACCTGAAGAGTCTATCTGCTTATCTTATGATGGGAATGTCATTTTTTAGGAGAATTATATTATTTTTTAGATGTAAAATAACTATGGAGGGTTAGCTGTGACCCTGAGCTACATCCCTCTACTTTGTCTCACAGAGTCATCTGTGATGGTGACCAGGCTTGACCTCGCCCCGACTCTGGGCCAGATCTGCATATCAGGCCCTGTCTCCTTGAGAGTTAAGGGGCCCAATTATTGAAAGCTCTTTAATATAGGATCTCTGTTCAAACAAAACTTTGTTTTCTTAGCTTGTATCTGTAATTCCAAGATTTGGGTCTATCTAAGATAACTGTCTATCTACATATTATATTATATTATGTTATATTACATTATATTAATAATATCATATCATAGTATATGTTCCTTCCCGACCTCCATTCTCCTTTTCCATGCTTGTCAAAGTAAAACATAGAATCGTTGTCATTCACCTGCTTTCTGAGATCTGGCAATGATGACCAGGCAATACAAGCCCTCTGAGTGCCCACTCTATAACAGATGGGTGGCCAAGAAGGCATACTTGCAGGATACTTCCCCTCAGCTGAGAAACCCCAGACAGGGAGTAAAATTGGAGGCTGGAGACAGAAGCCCAGGTGACCTTTATCTATTGCCAAGGGGAAATTAACCCTTGAACTCTCTTCAGGCTGCTGTTCCTCCATCTTCCAGTTGCCTTCAGTCAGGATTCAAGATTCTACCAGGGGTCCTCAAACTACGGCCCGTGGGCCACAGGCAGCTGACAAAGGAAATTTATCCAGTCCACAGGGTGATTTTGCCTGTCCTGTCCTGCTTAGCAACTGACTCATCCTGGGCCCACAGTGAATTTGTTCAGTTTTTTTGTTTTATTTTTAACTTATAGGCTGACCCCCCAATGGTCTGAGGGACAGTGAGCTGGCCTCTGTTTAAAAAGTTTGAGGACCCCTGTAAGCCTTTGGTATGGCCATCCTAATTAAATGTTCTTTCTTTATCTGCTAAGTGCACTTTGGCACTGTAAAGGCCCCCATCTGTCAGGGCTGGAGGGTTGACTGGGAGATCTCGTCTGTACTGTGGCAATAGATTTAAATGAGCTCATCCATGTCTGTCAGCAACGTAGGACTGATTTGGGGAGATTTGATCTGTGCCAAGACAATCTGTCTAAGAAATATCATTTGAGTGTGTCTATCTGAATATTGAAATAAATTTGTAATTCTGGTTTCTCTGTGGGACCATCTATTGCTTTGGAAGAAGCATCTGGAGGCTGGTGGGTCTAGGGCTACCAGTTCATTAAAGGCTGTGCCCCCTGAGAATGACCTCTCCTCTGTGAGCTCATTTAATATTAACCATTTGTTGAGACAGGTTTCTCTCCTCTGATTCGCTAACTTGATACTAACCACCTGTGGAATAACTAATTTAGCAAGATTTATCTCCTGCAGCCAGAAGTTTAGTTACAGAGTGACTAGCTTGCCTGCTTCTCAAGAAGGAGCCTTTGTTGAGAGCAGTGAGGTCGGACTAAACGACATTAAAAACATTAACTGGGCTGTTGCACGCTAAGACCATGCAAACTCATCTTATCGCCTCGGTTTCTCCATTCAGAAAAAGAAAGAAGGTAGGGACAGTGGGTGGGTGGGGGAAGAGAGGACCAACTATTTTGTTTGAATTTTACAATCTCTGAAACCTTGGAAGCAGTTTCAGCTTGTAGAGGTTACTCTATGAATTAAGATAAACTTTTATTTTATTTAAATATGCAGAAATCTTAATGAATCTTAAGGAAACTGAATGTGGATAGAAAGGAAAAAGTTAAAATCAAGTGAACTACATTTCAGTAGTACCTGGTGGTCCTTTAAGAATTTTAAACTTTTAAAAGTGATTCTTCAGTATCATATTTAAGTTAATATTTACTGTAATTGAGTATGCAGTTAATAAGTATACATATATGTATCTGCTAAGTAGTGTGTTCATTTCCCTAACTACAGACAGTTATAAGAAACACACAGAGGGGCTGAGCCCCGGTGGCGTAGTGGTTGTGCGCGGGGCTGCGGCCCACTGGGATGGAGGTTCGATTCCGGCTCCCAGGAGCAAAGGCTGGGCCTCCTACCCACCACCAGGGCAGTGATGCCTAAAAAAAAAAAAAAAAAAGAAACACACAGAAACAATGGCTGAAGTACTCATTGGTAAATGTAACTAAAACTTTACCTGTTTGACTGAAAGTTTAATTAAGGGTATAAGCAAAGATTTAAGTTTCTGACCATAAAAAAAAATTGTTCTTACTAGTTTAGAAACCTACTTCATTTTTTGAATGACCTGATTTCTAGGTGGAGAGTGGTTAGATTTACCAAACCACATGGTCTCTCAGAAAGAGTTGACATGCCAGCACTTCGATAGCTTGTCCTGAAGGACAGTTTGCAGCTCTTTCATGAGGTCATTCAGACGTTCAGGAAGACTTAAAACATGTGCATGTTGTTTTGTCTGTCTGCTGTAATAAGGGTATCTTATGAATGTCATAATACGGCCTGGTTTTGATGACTAGCTTGATTCTCATAGACCTCTCTGCTTAACTACAAACTTTAGGCTGCATTAGGATTTGCCTTTTGCCTTGGCTAGAGCTGTATGTTTAAAGGTTGTGACATGTGAGAAAGATCTATCTGTGAGGTAGTTTAATATTGGTCATTTATTTGAGAAAGATTTCTTTCATCTGATGCATAACCCTGTACCAAAAGAGCCTTTTCGGTTTCTTTTTCTTCTTTGGTTGTAAATGTGTGCATCACGTTTAGTTAGTAAAGTATAATATTTAAGGGAATAAACTTACTGAGGGAATCTAATATAATGTGTGTTTTTAAACTTTTGTTTTGTTTTGGGGGGGCATCATTGCCCTCTGTTGGTCATGGGAGCTACCCAGCGCTGCTCCTGAGAGCTGCCGCTGGATTTGAACTGCCAAGCCTACGGGCCGCAATCCCGCACTCAACCACTTATGCCACCGGGACTCAGTCCTATAATGTGTGTTTAAGGCACAGAGAGAAGACAGACTAGAACTAAGTTTGAGAGAGAGAGAGAGAATAGTCATCTTAGAACAGCTTGTCTGGTTGTACCAGAGGTGAAATATAATAAATGCTTACTGTGGGTTTGTAATAAGTTGAAGAAAATGAAGGAAGGAGGGCTGAGCCCTGGTGGCGTAGTGGTTGTGCATGGGCCTGCGGCCCACTGGGATGGAGGTTCGATTCCAGCTCCACGGAGCAAAGGCTGGGCCTCCTACTACCACCACCTGAGGGCAGTGATGCCCCCCCCCCCCAAAAAAAAAAAGAAAATGAAAGAAGGTAAATTTTATTTGATGTATAAAACAAGAGGCTAGAAACAGACTGAAAACCCCTGTGGTCTTGAGTTAGGCTTTTCTTTGCATAAAGAAAACTTTACTCTTTGAATAAAGAAAGGACAGAAATCACAGCAAATGTTACATGGCCGATTGTAGGTTCTAATAGTAAATGCCAAGGTTGATAGAAAGGTGTGTGGTCAGTGGAAGTAAAGTCGAGAAAAGACTGCAGATAGATCATGCCAACACTTCAAGCACAGAAAAGTTTGGTAACTAAAGTTTAGTTATGTATGAAACTTTTGAATATTGCATTTTTCCTGGACCTTTGGAAGTTGGAGATTATGAATTAGAGCTGATTCAAAATTGGTCAAAACTAGTTAGCTACCAATCAAATTGAATGTTAAGTTCTATATGTGGAACTTAAGTGTACTCTTTAAAGGTATCTTCTGCATGTAACTGCCTATTTTATTTTCACTCCTCTCAGTGTTTACATTTTAAGTTTAAAATATTGTGACTTTTCATGGCAGACTTCTCTGGGCAGATTTAATAAATTCATAAAATAATGGTTAGAGAAGCTAATAAAATTAGAGCTATAGGGTGTGAAATAGGCTAACAGTAAAATTTCCTGCCAAATGACTTGTTACCATGGAACCTCAAGCTTAGAGGATAGTAGTAGTTTTCAGTGTTACTTGAAGGCAGACACATAGCTGTGGTACTTATTCTTCTCTTTGCAAGCACTTTGTCTAATATTTTAAGTATCTTTGTTTGGTCTTTGACTTCCTTAGAAGTTAAAATAATCCAGTTGTGAACCACTTACTCCGTGATATTCTTTTTTTTTTAAGTTGTTCTCTAAATCTTAAAAACCTACCCCAAAAATGGTGCTTAAAAACTGGTATAGTAGTTTTCTGGGAAGATTGTACACTACAGAAGGATTCAGGCTATCTTTTGTTTGTTTGTTGTTTAAGAAGCAGACTCCAGAAAAGAAAATCGGACTGGTCATTACAGTTTAGAGCAGCTATATAATCATTTAAAGTAGCGTCTTGAATGATTTTATAAGGTGGTTGTGTAATGCTCGTGGTCTGTTTGTGACTCCCATATTTGTGCGTCCTAGAACCAATTTTTCGGAGTCCCTCCCTTCAGTAGGAGCCAGTTTTCATCTAAATGGAAATGTAGAAACACTTGACCAGAATGGAAGGTGTAGAAATTCATACCCAGAAAGGGAAGGGCTAACTCCAACTCTGAAGAGATGGCTGTCGTTGCTCGTAGTAAACAAACTCAAGGAGAACAGCCTGGCTTTAGAGAAATGCTTCAGTTGGCTTGTTCGCGCTCCCAGTGAGAGAATGTGCCATGTACAGTGTCACTAACCATGTACGTATGATAGGACATTCCCTGCCTACTAGGGATCTACGCCTCATGTGGTAGGATGTCTGTATTTTGCAATCATTTGGGGGTATACAGCACTGTTTCACAGGTCTCATCAGAGAGACTCCTTTTGAGAACTGCACTGTGTGAACTGCATTCTACCTGAAATGTGCCTATTACAGAAGAACAGAAGCAAACACTCCTCTAGATGTCAAGCTGAAATGTCCTGGGGTGAAAGGAAGCAGAGGATGACTAGTCATTGACTATGGAGACCTTAGACTTTGGTTCAAATTTCCATTGCTTTGATATTACCCAGTGATTGACAACTTGAGACTACCGTATATTTGCATTTTTCATGTTTTCTTTGCTGCCTGTTACATGTCTTAATTCTCCAAATTGTTTTGCCATTTGTTTTTGTTTTGTTTTGTTTTCTGCTTTCTTGAACACTATTCTGTCATATGTTTCAGATATGTGCAGGTAAACTTTCATGTACTTAAAGGGATTTACAGGCATTTAGACTCTATACCATTAGATGTCAATATTGTTCTTAACAGCCACCTAATCTGGTGTCAATTTGAGGAGTAAGAGTGTGGGGGTGGAGTCTAGCCTGTCAATGTGGAGATAACCAATGCAACTTATGTGTGGGAATGGCCTTCTCCTGAGAATTCTGGGAAATGTGGTAATTCCTCGTTGGAGACAGGAGACACTATCTTTCTGCTCCCTCCCTGGGAGACATTGCAGCTGACAAGTCACATGGCAGCATGCTGAGAGACTCTGAGCTCTGGAAATTGGAGGAACCACAGGGAGACCCCTGCCAGTGAAAAGATGCTTCTACCACCACTGGATACACAAGACTCTGCACCCACTCCCTAAGATTGTCCTGTTATCATTGCATGTGCCTTGTGAATCTGAAGAGGATTTATAGATTGATATCAGACATGTGGGCTAATACCAGACTTATGACCTTGGATTGAACTGGGTTGGAATGTTTTCTCAATGTTCCGTTAATCTTATATATAAATCCCTTTCCTGGCTGAGCCCTGGTGGTGTAGTGGTTGTGCGCAGGACTGGGGCCCACTGGGACGGAGATTCAATTCCAGCAGTGGGGCTGGGCCTCCTACTCCCACCACCGGAGAGCAGTGATGCCAAATAAATAAATAAATCTCTTTCCTATACACATATGTGTTTATGAATTTGTTTCTCTAGACTAACACATGTCCCCTAGAGATTTATTTACATTATTTATCAAGCTGATAATGCTGGCTCTAAAGCATATCATAAATCTGTATATACCTTACACATGTGAATAGACCTTGAACTTACACTTGGTCTAAGCCTTAATTTACAGATACTCTTTTCTTTTGACATGGGCCTGTTAAGTACTCAACTCCTTATCTCCAGATCCTTGAAGATGTAAGTACATGACAGAGTGTGGCAAAGAAATCATATCATACCCAGCTTTCAGAATGAATAGCATCAAGGGTTTTAAAGGCGTCTTTAAAGATAAGCAGCCTTCTAAGGGAAGTGTTAGCTATGTCCACACAGAGGAAGCACATTGGTCTGTGTGATCAGAAGATTCTTAATACTGTAATGCACAATCAGAGAGAATGATTTTATTTCAGGCAAAATTCAGAGCAGACTAAGAAAATGATTGACCAGAAAGAGACAAATCATGCCTCTCTCCCTTCTAAGAAACACCTGGGCTCTTCTAATACAGATGTGTTCATTCTTCTGGCAATCTAGGACACCGACAAGGTTCTTTGTCAAAAACATAACTCAAAAACCTCAGTTTTTCTTTCATCTTTCTTACTCAGGACCCAAATTTCACATGCATGCAAGCAATTGAAAATACCAAGGTCTCTGCTAGGCACCCCTTTGTTTTCAAAGTGACTTCTCTACCTCTAAACACTTACCTGTAAAGCAGATCTTTTGCAGCAGATTTTCTCAATACAGTAATCAATTGATTTCTTGATGGGTGCTTCCATGGCCCTTGACGGTGGAGGCAAATAAATAAATCTTTCACAGCATTGACATTCTTTCCATTTATCATGATGTTGCTTATTTGTTCAGTTTTAAGGGATTTTAATTTATTTATGTTGCGATGTAATCCATTTGAATTCTGTAGTCTAATTTTGATCCCTAAGTGCGTCAAGTCCTCTTTGATTTCAGCAAGCGATGTTATGTTATTTGCACATCACAGTCTATTAATGCATTTCTGTGTAAGTTTAATGCTATGTTCTTCATGTAGATCAGCTTCTTGGAATATTTATTCAGTATGCATATCAAGTAAATATGGTAAAAGAATTCAAGCATCAGCACACCTTTCCTAATTTAAAATTACACAGTGACCCCTGATTCTGTTTGATTTATTGGCTCTTAGCCTATGTACAACTTTTAAGAAAACATTAAAGTCACTACCATTGAGGAGAAAACCCAGTCATTCTGGGCTTCTCTCAGGAAGCTTCTTGGTTTCAAACAACTCCCATATCCTGCTTCTACAGGAGCACAATGAAGTGTTCCCAAATTCCATTCATCCAAATTACTTATCCTTTGTTATGCTCAGCACAGCTATATACTGTTACTCAGTAAGTAAAATACAGGTGAACATCTTTCTGGTATTTTCTGCTTTCATTTAAGATCCATCTGACATTAGCAATGAGATCCATTGTTCCACATTCTCTTCTGAATTCTACTTGAATTTATCGTAGTTCCTTGATAATTGAATAATTTCAGCAAAAATTTTCTTACACATATTAATAATGATATTGTGTGTTTGATTCTGTTGAATCTCCTTTTTTCTTGAATGGGTACAAATGTGGCTGTTTTCCAATCAGTTAACCAAGTAACTTTTCCAGGTGTCTTGGCATAAACAAATGAGCACCTCCACTGCTGCAATCATTTGTTGAACTATTTCAACTGGCATTTCGCCTATCTCCAGTTGCTGTTGTTGTCGTCAGTAGGTGCTGGGAAGTTAGGTAAGACTCATAGCAACTGTATGCACCACAGAAGCAAACCCTGCCAAGGCCTGTTCTTAGATTTGAGCCCATTGTTGCATTCACTGTGTAGACCCATCTCACTCCGCCTTTTTTTTTTTTTGCTGCCCCTACAATTTACTAAGTCTGATGACCTTGTCTGTTCATCCAGTGCCCTGAGTGCAGATTGACCTACTCCACCTATTGCTTTTGGTACAGTGACTTTGGTATATGCTGTCCATCTTCTTTCGATACTTCCAGAATTTGTTTAGTATTTTGTCCCTAGAATCCTTGCATGTTGCATTTTTAGGCTTAACGATATTCTTTGGTTCTCTCTGAGAAATGCCAAGCGTATGCTTCAGTTTGGGATTTCTAGCTATACATTTTATTATACTACTTTGCTTTTTTCCCCCTTGAGTTGCAATTTGAAGGTTTTGATTCAGCTCTCTTACTCAACACTTCTCCCTTTTACTTTAAGGTATTCTGCACTCAAAAGTAACTGGCATCTGTTTTGGTGTTTCTTTTCTTTTTTGTGTTTTTAATGGATTTTCACTTTCTTCATGTATGATGCCTTTGTTAAAATCCCAAAACTAGTCTGTTTTTCATATCTTAGTGTTTACAACACTAAGTCTATTCTTGAGATGACTTCTAAATTCAGGTGGGATATACTCCAGGGAATACCTTTAGTACTTGAAGACTTATTTCAATTTTCATCAGCTTGTAATTGTTCTTCAGTCATTCTCTAGTGTTATTTTGCTTAAATATTTTGAGCTTCACTATTTTCTCTTGCAAAGTTGTAGTAGATTTGATACCTGTTTATTTCATCCTGTGAGGTCTATGTGCATAGTCACTGCTTATTTTTGTTCAGAAAAAATATATATGTATAGACTATATCCTTGGTCTCTCAATGAATCATGAAATTTCTAGCATTGTTTCTATCATCAAGGTCATATTTTACATATTCTGATCTTCTTAGTTTCTTAACATTCTTCCAATAATCATCACCTGTCAGTGCAGATTTGAATTCATCTTGGATTGATTTCAGACTAGGAAAGTTGATAAAAATCTTCAGTGTCCTCACCTTGGGCTGTTCTCAGTGTGTAAAGTTGGGTAATTGTACCAATTCGTTTTCTGTAATAATATAAATATTATCCTTTTACTTACAAAGTTGTACTTCAGGGTGAATCTTGCATTGCTAATGATGAAGGTGAGAGGGTTCCTCTATTTGTCATTCCCAGTCTAGTAGACCATAGATTAGCTTCTTCAAAATGACTTACTAAAAATGTCACTGACATGTCTTATGCAATGAGAGTGTCACGACAGTGACAATCATAAACTTCCATAGAGATAGCATTGATCTTGGTAGAGGAGAGGGTTACATATTGGGCTGCTAACCGCAGGTCAGCTGTTTGGATCTACAAACCATTCATTGGGAGAAGGATGAAGCTTTCTGCTCCCAACAGATGTATAGGTACAGACACCCACAAGGGCAGTTCTGCTATGTGCTATAGCAGGAGTTTTTGTTTGTTGGTTTTTGCAGGTAGGCATATGTATAACATTTAATAATTCAACTAATAAATAATTAATACTTACACAGTTTTAAGGGAATCTTGATGACACTGTGAGGTAAGCACTTGACGGCAAATGACAAGGTCAGTGGTTCAAAAACACTGAGCACTCAACAGGAGAAAGAGGGAGTTATCTGTTTGCATAAAGATATGTAGATTTGTAACTATAATCTCTATGAGTCAGAACCAACTTGATGACAGTGAGGCATTCAATAAGAAATTATGTAATTATAGAAATTTGGGGCACTTTGGGTTTAAAATATGAACATAAAAGTTAAAAAAATGGTTTCACTAGGGTTTCACTTTATCCAAGTATGGTTTATTCCGAACAAAATGTGTTTAACCTGTCTGCTATCAGTAAATCACTACTGCTAATCATATACTGCTGTTAGTAATACACTTGCCTTATGCTTGTTAGAGTGCCTTCAAAGGAAGGTCCAGCTGAAAGAATGGCTCCGGAAGGGATGCACACAGAAAGCTAAGTTCAAGTCACCACTCAGCACAGAAGGTATTGGTGACTGCTGTGAGGGGGATTCCACAGAGGCAGTCCTGATGGACTTTTTTAGTGAAAACACAATGATCATTAGGACTTATTAGAAAGGAAATTTAAGGAAAGAAAACTACATCAGTGAGAAATAGTTGGAAAGTGGCAGAAAGAGAGTGCTGTTCTTGCCCTTTCAGACACCTTTTTGTTCCCAAAATTCAGAGGACATTTAAAAGGAACACTATTTGGGTCCCACAAGGATGTCCAAATGGCATTTTAATGTAGTACAAATGAGAGAGCACAGAAATCTTTTGAGAAAGGTTAGAGAAATAGAAATGCCAGAGAAATGGTAGCCTCATATTTTGTAATTTTTGCTTAATAGAAGTTTATATCATTTTGTAGCAATATTTTTTCTGTTCCCACTTCTATAGGAAGAAGATCTAACACATACCTCAGAATAGGGAAGTGGTCAAGTGAGATTAAAATATGAAGGGTAAACCTCTTTAAAGTAGCCTTAAGTTCCATACTACTTATTGAATGTATACTTTACCTGTTTTGCTTATCTAGAAAGTGTTTATTTATAATAAAGGTGGAATAAATGGAACGATAAAATCAAGGAAAGTTGAATTGCAAATTTGACTAGCCTATATAAAATTTGAGAAAGAAGAGGTCAGAATTTCAGGTAGAATGTATACCTATTTGATAATCCCAAGAGTCCATGAAGCTTTTAAATTGTACTTTACATATTATCTCATGCAGAAGGGTCATATGAAGAGCGCTCTGAATGCAAAATAAATTAATAGAAAAATTAACTTAGTCCCTTTTAACACTGCTTATCCCTTGAATGGAATTATGTTTTCTTAATAACTCTCTGTTTGTGCTGCTTACCTCATGTTCCTGTGGAGAAAGAAAATATAAATTTATACACACTTAATCAGAGAACAGAATGCCAGGTCATTCTGATCTTGTATCTATCTATGACCTATCTAAACATTTGAATTAATGATATTCAAAACCTTTTGCTTATTTCTCCCATCACTCTGTTGAGATAATTTATTGTCATGTAAATTAAAGGCATTTAAATTAAAGGCAAATATCTTTAAAATGCAGCATAAGTGAGAAAAATCCATTTAATTCTAAGATTCTGAATATAAGTGATGGGACACAATAAATTTTTCTTATTATTTAAAAGACTCATGAAGCATGGTTACCATAGAAACCAGACATGAGCCCATGGAACATCAAGAGATCAGAAAAAAGGTCTTGCGCTTAGACTCTCAAGTCTTAAATTTGGTACTTTGACATGGATTTTAGCTCTTATTTAAGAATAACTTCTGTATAAATCATGTGATTTCATTTAAATTGCAGTTTGAGTGTTGGTAAGTTTTGCAAATTTCTACTCGGATCGTCCTCTCTTTCATCTTTATCTCTATTTCTTTCTTTCCCTTTCTTTCTCTCTTTCTTCTTTTAATTTTCTTTTTTCCTTGTCTCCTTACCTTTCTTCTCTTCTTCTTTTCTTCATTTTTTAACCTCTCCTTTTTTTCCTTGAGTGAGGTTGGACATCTGGAAAAAAATGAAGATGGGAGAAAATATCTCTCATTCCATTCATAATAACAAAAGTTTGACACCACAAAAATTCATTTAAAAAGTACAATTTTATTGTATTTTGAATGCCAGCTCAGAAGGTTTGCTCACTAATACATGTAGTTGTGGGGGTTCAGGAAAGCCTCTACATTCAGCATGAGCTGTAAAAATTATTTTATTTTGTACTTGATAGAGTATAAGTTACATAAATTAAGATTCAAGTTACCATATGTACTCATGTATAAGCCATTTTCCAACACATTTTTAATATGGTTTTGTGGTAAAATTAGGTGCCGCAGCTGTTACTCTGGTTGGCTTATACTTGATATATACAATAATTCCTTATTGTTGAATAAATGCTATCAACTCAAGGCACATGGTAAGACCAACTAAATATATTCTATATTTTTCTAATTTACACAACAAACAACAAATGCCACCTAAGTTCACTTAAGCTTTTCAGTTCAGAAATCAGAATATCCTGGAGACAAGGTCTTCTTTCTACATTTGGAACCTTCCATGTATCTACTTGGATTTAACTGTATCGGTACTCATATATGCAAAATAGCCTCCAATTTTTAAAGACCAAATAATAACTTGTTACTATTTCTAAATTCCATACGATCAGTTTCTGCTCAGAGGGACTGGATGCACATTTGAAGACAATACTGCCTGGTCTCATATCTCCTCACAATAGTTATAGTTGATCCTGTTGTTTCAAGTACTTGTCAATCCATCTCACTGAAGTTCTTTCTCTTTTACATTGCCTGTCTACTAAACCAAGCATGATGCCTTATCCAGGAACTGGTCTACTCACATAACATATCTAAAGAACGTGAGACTAACTCTCTTCATCCTCTCTTCCATTGAGCAGTCTGGTTGTACATGTGAGTTTGTGTACTTATCTGGCAGTCCATGGTACTTTCAATACTCTTTGCCAACACCATATACATCTTTCTTTTCCAGCCTTCCATTTTCACTGCACAGCTTTCACAAGTCTGTGAGGTTATGGAAAATACTTGAGTCAGGTGCTCAAGTGATATCTTTGCTCATTAACACTAAATAGGATATGCCTTCCATGGCAGCTTTGTGCAAAACAGTTTGCTTCTTCATAGCTGCTGCCATGATCACTGATTGTAGGTCCAAGTAAAATGAAATATTTGACAACGTCAATCTCTTTTCCATTTATCATAGTATTTTCTATTGGCTAAATTGTGAGGAATTTTTTTCTGTGCATTGATTTGAAATCCACATTGTATGCTGTAGCCTTTGATTCTTACAGGTAAGTACTGTAAGTCATCTTGTCTTTTCATATAGCTAGTTATATCATCTTCAAGGGTCCTCAAAATTTTTAAACAGGGGTTCCCCAGACTTTTGGATGGGCCAGACTATAGTTAAAAAACACACAAACAAACAAAAACTATGAACAAATTCACTGCAGACCCAGGGAGAGTGACTGCTAAGCAGAATAGGCAGCAGAACAGAACTCCCCGCAGGCCAGATAAATGTTCTTGGCGGGCCACAGGGGGCCCACGGGCCATAGTTTGAGGACCCCTGACATGGTGAGATTTGTTAATATTAATGAAGCCATTGATCTTGCAAATTCTTTTATGAGTTCTAGACTTTCTGTTTTTATCACTAAGTCTATATTTCTTAGCTACTAGCTTTTCCCATTTGTTTCCAACTTTCACATTCCATTCACCAGTGATTGTTAACACATCTTGATAGAATATTTGATTGAGTTCAGATGGAAGAGATTGGCAAGCTTAATGATTGTTGTGAAAATTTGCATAATAGTATTAATTGATCTTGTAGATATATAAACAGTATCCTATTACATACAGCATTGTTCTTCAAGATTGACATTGAAATATTCTTTTCATGATGAAAGAGAAGTCATTCCTCATGGGTTGTTTCTTCTCAATACAGAAAACAATAGAATTATCCACTTGAAAATAGCTAATTTCAATCCATTTAGACTCAACTAATGCCTAGTCTATTGATCTTTATACATCCCATTTTATATTTAATAGCTCCCAATTTTCCTAGATCAGTACTTTATATAGTCCATGTTCTGATACTTTTGAAATTAGTGATCCTGGCACATACTTCAAACATCATACAATTTACTTGTTCAATCACATTAAGAAGAGTCACTGGAGAGCAGTGATGCCCACAAAACAAAACAAAACAAAAAGAGTCATACAATCATCACCACAAACAACTTCAACTCCTTTTCTTTTAATATTCATTGTTGTTAGCCCTTTATTTTCCCTGCAAACCCCTCTGCCCTGTCCTTGGATAGTTATTAATCTAGTAACTGTCTCTATAGATTTACCTAGTCTGGATTTCATATATAGACCATCATACTAAACAGAAAGAGAAGGCAAACAAACAAAACTCCAACAGCAATGACAAAACAAAACAGAGAAAATCTCAATTAATAAGGAAACAGAATATATTGAAAACTGAAACAACTTTAAGATGGACTAAAAAGAAACTCAAATGATAAAGGGTTACATTTTAACCTAAATACTTCTATAATAATCCATTTTTCAAGGGTTTCTGTCTGAAAACAAGGTTATTCACATCCCTGCACTATGTGCAGAGAGGGTTCACTGGAGACTTACCCATTTGGGGATCCTGCAAATGGATTTGAGGCTTCCGCTTCTAACTGTAGCCTTTTGCAAACTGGGTGCTCATAATTTAAGTTCCGATACCATTTGTTCTTTCAGATTGGGATTTTATTATTTACAATCTTTGGATCATACTGGCTGGAATACTTCTTTCATGTGGACTTAGTTGATGCCTTACTTAGATGGCTTCTTGTTTGAAGACAAGCCTTTAAGACCCCGGCTGCTATACACTTGCTAGCAAAGCACCATCTAGTTTCTTCACCACACTTTGCCTAAGCATCTATATCTTCAGTGCTCTCTTCATGAAGGTAAGTATAGAGCAGGCACATATCATAAGAACTAATTTTTCTTTGGGGCTAGCCTAAGTGCAAGCCTCAAATCAATTGATATTGTGTGTGAGTCTGGGTTGTCTACAGAAATAAATTCATCAACCCATTCATATATGTATAAGAGCTTTATATACAATAAGCTTTAAGTACACTAAAAAACATCCCATCCCAGTCTAGATCAAGTCCATAAATGCAATGTTAGCCCATGTGCCCTATGCCAGTCTATAACTTTCTCATCAGATGCATGCAACACATGTAATGACACTGAATGCAGGAAGATCACAGACCAGTGGGTGGGAAGTCTTGTAAATCTAGTAGTGGTGGAAACATCTCAGCATTGACGGGCATCGCCACATGACTCCTTCAGCTTCAGGGTTATAAAGTAGCTCCAAGTGTCCTCCCAACAATAATGTCTTGCTTGGAGTGTGCATGTGCCCAGCCTCCAGTGAGGTATTTATCTCCTTAGTGCCTCGAAATGAGGTAGTCCATTTGCAGATTGATTGACAGACTAACCTCCACTCCTTCACTCTTCAATTGTTGACAACAAATTATGTGTCTACCACATATATCTATGGTGTATATATATGTATATACATGTGGTTCATTTAGAAATATCATTGTCATATTATGATAGAAAACATTATAAATAATTGTTTCCTGGATAAGGTAATTCTATGGATAGAAGACATCATAGAGCCATTATTAACTGATGTTTGCAGAGATACCTTCTCATTTTGAGACATGCTCTACCAGAAAGTGAGGTCCTGAAAGCTTTGCTTCATCCATGTTGGTACAGTCTGAGAGGACAGTTCAAGCCCAGGGAGTTTTTAAGTGCCTTTCAACCTGTGTGGTTCATCTTTGAGCAGTTTATCAATGTTCTGTTGCTATTCAGAAGGTTTTGAAAACCTGCCACTTCTGCCTTGCATGTTCTTAATCTGGTATGCCCATAACCATGGGAGACCCTGCTGATATTTCAAATACCTGTGACACAGCTTCCAGCACCACCCAAACCACTCCAGTATGACAAAAAGACCAACAATCAGGATGTGAGTTTAGATGTGACTGAAATATAATAGTTTTGATGAACAAGGACTTTGAGGATTGAGGTAGACCTGAACCAAGACATTGTCTTTTTATATGCTTATATACATATAAAAGTCAGACACTAAATAAAGAAGGCAAAAGAAAAATCACTGAGAATTATGGTACCATTGAATGCTAAGAAGTCTGTCTTGGTAGTTGTATAGCACGAATGTTCTTTGAAGCAAAGATGGTGAAACTTTCTCATACATACTTTGGACATTTCATTAAGAGAGATCAGGTACATTAGAAAGGCAGTGAAAAAAGGACCACCGACAAAATCTCTTGGCACAGTGACTTTAATAAGGTGGTCAAGCAGCAATTGTGAGGATGACACAAAGTTTCATTCTTTTATAAGTAGGGTCACTTGAAATTCAAACTGACTTTGATGATACCCCAAAATTTAAAAACGGAGGTTTTTTTTTTAAGGTGGTAGCAATAGATCCACTTAGTTATAAGAAGGCTTATCAAAAAGCACCTAGACCCTTGTGAATTTCTCTTTCCTTAAAAATAAAAAGGAACATAACAAAAGTAACCATGATAGGAAGAAGCAACTCTGGGGAAAAAGAACTCTGAGAATATAAACAGTATCTGAGCTCCTATCTGAGCTTTTGCCAGGAGGCAGAAGTCAGACATACCTCCCCTGTCCATCTTTCTTTACTTACGTGGCTACCCATAGCTCCAGCCATGGCACTCTCCTTCTGTGCCGGGCTCAGTAATTCATTGCAATGGCCACAAGTAACTCATAGACAAAATCACAATTTCGGAAGTTTGTTGGAATAATTAATAGGTTGTCACAAGTTATAGTCTGTACACAATAAGGATATATTTATAGCCTTTGGTACTTAGCAACACCATGCCTCAGCCACCAGCCAAGAATCTCTGGTCTTCAGGCTCTCAGCCAAGTGGTCCCTTGCCCGCTGTCTCTTTGGGGCAGGAAGCCAGGCTGCTGATCTGCTTCTCAATCTCCATGCTCCCCCCCACCCCTAGTCTTTCTCATAGTCTCCTGGTCTCCATGCTCCTCCCCTAGCCTGTCTCATGCCTCCTGGCCTCAGATTTTAGCGCTTCTTATCTCTGCTTGAATCCCTTCAGCAGAGATCTTGAATGTGCTCTACTTCCAATGGTTTGGGATTTCTCCCTGTGTTCCTGCCTAGTCAGCTCATCCTGATAACCAGGAAAATGGAACTGAAACTGACCAATGCCCTCTTAGCGCTACCCATGCGAATATGCACTTTTCCACCCGATCTTTTGGTTGGAATTACCAAGATGTGGAGAGAAGAGCCTTACTAAGACATTCCAAAAGAAGAGTGTGAGCCCAGTTTAAAGGATTATTAAAAGAAATGCATTGTCATAAGAATTTCTTGGATCAGGCTTAAATGTAATCAACATTTATCAGTTGTCATCAATCACCGATTTATGGATAGCATGTTCATTCTTCTTTCATATATTTTTCATTGGGAAAAATCCTCATCTTAACTAATTACATCCCAAATGCCTAATTACAAATAAAGTCATGTTCACACCTTCTGGAAGTTGAGATTGAACATATCAATTAATAATAATGGAAAATTTATAAACAAATAATCTTAGCATGCTAGATATTATTATAAATCTATTATAATTTGTCCTAAAGACAATGTATCAATCATTTGGGAGCAAAGGTACTGCTTATGTCAAGTTAAAATGCAGACTTTCCAGGGAGTCTGTTGAACAATGATTCTGATGTTCTGCTTAAAGGAATAAAATCCTCTGCATAAACTTTCTTAGTCATTTAAGTATGGAACAGACTGGTGGTGCCATTATAGTTCTTGTACATTTTATTATAGTTAAAAAATGCATAGTCTTTATTAAAAGTATTAAGATTGACCACAACATCTTGCCCTGTAATTTAAATACATTTATAGAGATGAACTCTTCTAGACTGGAATGTAGTTTTCAAATGTCCCAGTGTCTAAGAGCAAAGACCTACGTCACGCACTATATGCCCAGGGCCATGGGTGCTTGAAGGTATAAAGATAAACTAACTGAACATGAAAGTAAACTAGCTATATCCATCATGATTATCATGAAATACCATACACGCTTGCATATCAGGGACTGTACTCTTTCCTTCATTCCAACGATTGCTTGTTGCTCTAAGAACCCTACTCTTACTCCATTTTTCCACAAGGAAAACATGCTTGGCAATCACCCTTGTCACAGGATGCAGAAAGCTGAGCAGTTTGGGTATTAGTGATCCTAAAAATACAACACTGTGAACAAAATAGTACCTTCACCCTGAACAAAATAACTGATTTGTGGGGAAAAGTGGGAAAGAAGCATGATGTGCCCAAAACATCTACCTGTTTCAGTCTGAATAGTAATTTTATGTCCAACTAATAGACATAGATATTTTTTGAATTATGATTTTCATTTTCCTATTCCCAGATAAAGAAATTAGGTTTTTTGCTTCAGTAAGTTACCCATGTCCCTTAAGTGATTGTGAGCTGGAGCTGGTTTTCAAAAAGCAATCTATTAGAATTAAAATTCAGTAGACCCCTGTTACTCCCTTGGGTGGGGACAGAATGAAACTCGATCTAGGATTTTGTTCTATTTTATCAGGAAGTACTTTCCCTTGTGTGTTAGGGTAATGAGCATGGCCAAATTTCATGCAGGGAAGACAAGTAACTCTGCATTTGCCACAGATGTATTAAGAGTACAGGGCTCTACCTTCTTAAAAATTGAGGGAATCAAGCAATCTTCTGGTTTTTTTGTTGTTATTTTTTGGGCATCACTGCCCTCTAGTGGTGGGAATAGGAGGCCCAGCCTTTGCTCCTGTGGAGCCGCTGCTGGAATTGAATCTCCATCCCAGTGGGCCGCAGTCCTGCACATAACCACTATGCCACCGGGGCTCAGGCTGCAACAATCTTCTTTTTGTTTACACAATATTCTACTAATTTAAGTATTCTAGGGTGGGTTATAGTCTAAATCTATCTTGCCTAGATATTATATGGAAGTGAAATGTTGCTTTAAGTTAAATTTTAATGTTATAAATTCACTGTATATTGAGCTTTTGTTTGCTTGTTTTTGTTTTTGGTTTTTGGGGCATCACTGCTCTCTGGTCGTGGGAGTAGGAGGCCCAGCCTTACTGCTGGATTTGAACCTCTAGCTCAGTGGGCCACAGTCCCGCGCACAACCACTACACAACTGAGGCTCAGCCTGTACATTGAGCTTTTATAAAAATTCACCAAATCTAAAACTAACACTAAACCTACTGCTACAGAATTGATTCCAACTCATAACAGTGAAGAAATATTATGTGTGTGCATGCACATGCATTCATGCTTATTGAACACATTGTGAACTGAGTTAATAAAGACCTTTTATATAAAATTCTGTTTACTAATATTAGCATTTACTGACAGTACGATCTTATTTCATTGGCATATCTCTACTTAGCCCCTTTCCACTCTCTACATAAACTTATACCAAACTCTGAAGTTATGATTCTTTCAGAACAGGATCTATATTATTTGTTACCTGATTCAATAATATATCTAGCCTTCTTAGTACTGCATGCATTATAGTACAGCACACAAGGGTACGGTATCCTATACTGTAGTATACCAATTTACAACACTTATCAATTGTCCTTAAGAAGAATTACCTGTTTTTGTTTTTGCTCCCTCTGCCTGCTGAAGAACAGTTCAGTTTACCACTGCATCCCCAACACAGAGTCATACATATGTTAATGCAAACGTATATGCTTTCTTGCATGTAATGAATACTTGCATGCTTCTAAAGCCCAACAGGCTTTTGTTGTTGTTCACTATTTTACTGCAGTGGCTTGAATAGCAACTGTTGTTGTTATGTACCATAAAGCCAGTTCTATCTCATAGTGGCCTTAGGCACAACAGAATGAAGCACGATCCAGTCCTGTACTACCCTCACAATTGTTATGCTTGAGCCCATTGATACAGCTACTGTATCAATTCATCTCGTTAGCAGTCTTCCACTGATTCAGTCTTTCCACTGTTCCAAGCAGGATGTCGTTCTCCAACGACTGGTGAGTAGGAGCCCTGGCAACCTAATGGTTCTGAGTTGGGTGAGCAATTCAGCAATTCAAATCTACCATGTGATCCACAGGAGAAAGAGGAGACTGTGTACTCCCATAAAGAATTAAAAGTCTCAGGAACTTATGTGAGTCATTCTACCCTGCCTTTCTTCTAAGATAGTTATTTTCTGTTATTTTGGCAGCCTGTGATAATTTTAATGTTCAACACCATAATTCAAATGCGTTAATTCTTTGTCAATCTTCCTTATTCAATGTCTAATATTTTCATGTACATGAAGTGTGTTAGGCCGAGTAGACAGCACTGTGCATCAGTTTACAGGCTCAAATAACTTCTCTTTATCTGGTTGGGTTCTGGTCAACTCAATGTGGGTGCTCACTTAGCCTCACCAGGGTGTCCATTGGTCGCTTCCCTTTAGACTATGGTCCCATCACAAATTCTCCACAAACCTAGCCCCTTGTGCTAGGTCATGAACTTCAGACCAGTCAAACCAACCCACTCTCGCTTTTCCTTTATTTCCTTGTAAACCAGGTCCACAGGTGTCAGTGACCAGACTCAACCTGTCTCTTTATTGCTGCATTTCTCCCAATTCTATTTAACAAGTAGATCCAGATGTCACCTAGCAAGCATTTCAGCCTGCATAAAGCTTCCTTTAACATTCAGTCCTAGAGAGTTTTCTTCATGCTTCCAAATCCTTTCCAGCTTTTGAAAATAACCACTAGTTGAAGATTTCACACACACACACACACACACACACAAACAAAACAAAACAAAAACAGAGTTCCTCTTTCTTCTATTTGCCAATCTGAACCTTAGGCATATCTCTTGGAATGCAAATATCCAGAGTACTACAAAATGCTGAATGGAGCTAATCTCTTCAGAGACTTCTTTCTAGGCATGGCCTAAACCCATTTAAAGATCAAAGTAATGGTTTGAGTAAAGTGGGTTTACAAGCTCTCTATTTTCATACGTTCCCAAATATTTTCTAACATTCTATCAATAATAATAGAGGAAATAAGCACAAAGAAGAATCAGATAATAAACTTAATTCTTAAGACAGTCAAGTTCAGTCCTTATTCAGCTTATATAAATACTTATCTATTCTATTTATACAAAAATATGGGATTAGGTCTTTAAACACATCAAACCAGATTTATGCTTTCTGACTGTCATTTTGCCCTCTCTCAAAACAGATTCTTGCTTTCTCTCATTTTGCCCTGTCAGTCATTTTCCTTAAGCAGTGTGGTTTCTGAGAAACTCAAATGGTGATTTCTACCACTGAGCTCAAAATATACACTAGCAACATTCACTTTTGCCATTTTATACAGGAATAACCAAAGACAGCATCCAAACAAAATAATTGAAACTTTAGCTTCCTATGCCCACACAGAGGTCTCATTGGCTATCTCCAGATTGACAGGCTAAACTCCACCCCCTATACTCCCAATCATGAATTTGACAATAGAGTGCATGACTGCCAACAGGTTCTATCAGCATGCTGCCATGTGTCTTGTCAGCTGCAATGTCTCCTAGGGAGTGAGCAGAGAGATTGTGCCTCCTGCCTCCAAGAAGGAATGATCACATTTCCCAGAATTCTCAGGAGAAGGCGATGCCCATGCAGAGGTTTCATTGACTATCTACAGATTGACAGGCTAGTCTCCACCCCCACACTCTTAATCCTGAAACAACAGATTAGGTGACCACCACATGGGGTGATTGAAAATGCCACAACTTGGATCAGTTGCATTGTAGAATGTTATCTTTTAAATTATAATCTAGCTTTTCAAAATTTAAATGGGTATTCGGTAGTTCTTGTTAGGTGCCATCAAGACACCTAACTATGAGTTCCAACTCACAGTGATCCTAGAGAAAGATAACACACACAAACATTGCCAAGGCCTGTGTCCCCTACACAATTATTTTTATGTCTGAATTTACTCTTGCCGCCATTGTATCAATCCTCGTCAAGAGTGTTTTTTCACTGACCTCTACTTTCCCAAGCATGATGGCTTTCTTCAGGTACTGGTCTCTTCTGAAAAAATGGTTGAGGTAGGTGGATGAAGTCTCACCATCGTTGCTTTTAAGGAGAATGCTACACTTCTTACAAGACCAGTTTGTTGGTGTTTATGGCAATTCTGGTGGCATTGCGGTTATGCATTGGGCTAATAACCACAGGGCCAGCAGTTTGAAATCACCAGTTGCTCCACAGGAGTATGGCAAAATTTTCTACTCTCTTCAAGGGTTACAGACTTGGAAGCCCACAGGGGCAGTTCTATTTTGTGCTCTGGGGTCACTATGAGACAGAATTGTAGTAAATTTGCCTCCCCAAATCTGTCTTTTGATTTCTAAACTACTGCATTCATGGGGATTGACAGCAGATTTCTGTGAGATGTGATTCTTGACAATTTCACTCTTTCCTCCATTGATGGTGATGGGCAATTCATGATGAAGGCAGTAATTCTTGATCATCACATTTTTTCAAGTCCTCTTCACATTCAGCTAGCCAGGTTGTGTCATTTGCACATTGAAGGTTGTTAATAAGTCCTCCTCCAATACTGATGCCACATTCTACTTCTTTTAATTCAGCCTCTAATGATTTGTTCAGCCTAGAGATTGAACAAGTATGGTAAGAGGACACAACCCCGATGCATAAATTGCCTGATTTTAATCAATGTAGAACGCCTTGTTTTGTTCAAACAACTGCCACTTGATCCATGTAAAGGATCCACAAGAAAACAATGAAGAGTTCTGGAATTCCCATTCTCCCCTAGGTTATCCATAGTTTGTTATGATCCACACAGTCCATTGCTTTTGAATAGACAATAAAATACATGTGAACCTCTTTCTGAGGTTTTCTGCTTTCAGCCAAGTTCCATTTAACATCAGCAATGATATTCTCCATTCCACCCATTCTTCTCAATTCAGTTCCAATTTCTGGAATCTCTCTTTCATTGTACTTCTGAAATTATTGTTGACTTACCTTCTACAAGACTTTATTTGCATATGGTATTAATTGTATTGCTTGATAATTTCCACATTCCTTTCTTTGGAACAGGTACAAACAGGGAACTCTTCCAGTTTGGGGTCACGTAATTGTCTTTGAAATTTCTTGGCAGGGAAAACCGAGTGCTTCTTTAACTTGTTGAAATTGGTCTTTTACTCTGTTAATTCCCAGAATTTTATTATTTTTGCTAAAGTCTTTGGTGCAGCTTGGACTTCTCCTTCGGTATCATTGCTTCTTGATCTTATGCTGCTTCTTGAAATGGTTGCATGTCGACTAGTATAGTGATTTTTTGAGTCCTTCTATCATCTTCTGATGCTTCTTGTATCATTCAATATTTGTCTAAAAGAACCTTTTAATACTGTGAACCAGGCTTGAGTTTTTCTCTGTAGTTCTTTTTCAGTTTGAAGGATATTCAAGGCGCTCTTCCCTTTCAACTTTCTAACTTCAGGTCTTTACACATTTCATTATAATACTTTCCTATGTATCCTCAAGCTGCCCTTTGAAATATTCTTTACTTTCATAATTTATTTCACTTCCTTTAGCTGTGCCATGAACAGGAGAAAGCTTCAGTTTCTACTGACAGCCATGTTAATATTTCCTCTTTCCTTTTTACTGACCTTTTACTTTCTTCATTTATGATCATCTTAATGTCATCACACAGCTTGTTAGTTCTTCTATTATTAGTGTTCATTGAGTCAACTCTTTTTGTGATGTTCTCATACTTTCCTAAATGAATGAAAACCTAATAAATATTCAGACAAATATTTTTGTAATTCATTTTTAAACTTTAATTTGTAGATTCAGATCACCACCAGCTTGCAAAACATTCTAGTAATCCTTTAGACTATAGAACATGAAGTGGCCAAATTTTAGAAACACAAACTCAATGATGGGACAGAAAAGGGACTTAAGTATACCTGGGTTGTCAACCAATGTTGTCACTTTGTATTTTGGGGGGATTTCCTGCAAACCTTTCCCAAATTTACAATTGATAATACTGACTTAGAATGTGTGTCTGTATTTTATTGTCTCTGTTAGGCTCTATCCCCAAAAGAATTATTTTGGAACTTTACTTGTCTGGTGCAACATCTTACCATTCTAAATGTTCTCTGTTTTCCATCTTTTTTCTCATTTTTCCATTACACACACAATTTATATTATACAGAAATACTCTGTAGGATAATCACAAGATCAGAAGTGCAGAACTAACACCTGTCCATTGGTAAAAAGGTGAAGCTGTCTTTTCCCATCAGAATTCGCAGTGTTAGGAATGTCACTATTAGTTAGAAAGGATTTTTGGTGGCTGAACAATTATGCATCAGGTTACTAACTTCCAGGTCAGACATTCAAACCTGCCAGGTGCGCCTTTGAAGATTTACAGACTTAGAAACCCAAAAGGATGATTCTACTCAGCTCTAGTCTGTCTAATAGGGTCAATGTGACTTGGAATCAACTGAAAGGCTGTGGACAAAAGTGAGTGTGGTTTAGAATGGTGAAACAACATACACCTCCATTGGGACTGGGATGGAACATGGTTTATAGTGCTGAATAGGATTGTCTGGGAAGGAATCATGAAGATAATCTTTTATCAAAGATCTGGACGAACTGAGGGAGTTAAGCTAGTGGTAACTGCAACCATATCCTCCACACACAAGAAGCAGGCAATGCAAAGGACATGGTATGCATGCTTAAATAGTAACAAAGAGGAGGAGTGGTTGCAGCTGAAAGAGTAAATGAGTCAGATGCTAGGACATGATGTCAGAAATTTAAGAAATGCAGTAAGCATACTTTAGGGACATTTTAAAACTTGGCTTTTACTTTGAGTGAGATGAAAAAATATTGGAGGGTTTTGATTTAACTTACCTTCCTAAGCAGCTGCTTGAGTTGCTGTGTTGAAAATTGCCTATAAGGGAAGGCATGGGAAGACCAAATTGATCATTGTAAACCAGTTAAAATGTGCTGTTGGTTTGATTCACTGTGGTAAATGTGAAAGTCATTGGAAGTGGCTGAGTCCTGGATATATTTTTTACGTGAGTCTAAAAGGATTTTATGACAAAGTGTCTGTTGTGTGTGAAGGAAAAAGAAGGATCCATGAAAATTCCAAGTTTTAGTTTTCAGTACTTGCAAGTCTGAGTATTATATTTTCTTTTCTTTTGTTTTTTTGTTTTTTGGGGGCATCACTGCCCTCTGGTGGGGGGAGTAGGAGGCCCAGCCTTGCTGCTGGATTTGAACCTCCAACCCAGTGGGCCGCAGTCCCGCACTCAACCACTACGCCACCGGGGCTCAGCCCCTGAGTATTGTATTTTCATTTCAGTACTCTTCACAATAGTTACAATATTGTGATAATCCGGTCATATCATTAGATAATTTACAGCAAAGTCTTACCTTTAGGACTTAAACCATTTTCTATGTTCTTTTTAGTTTATATAATTCAGCACTTTACAATTATGAAGTAACACTATATTTAAAATGTCACTGAACAATTAAGATTAGATAATTATGTTTTCTTTCCCATCTGAAAATAACACTATTATTCCACATAGTTGAATGCCCTTTGCATTTTACATTTTAGTGCTTATGGAATAGATTTTAGATTTCAGAGTTTATGAAATGAATATACTAATCTCCATCACATACAGGAGGCATTGTTATGGGTTAAAATGTGTCTCCCAAAAGACACAGGTGGAAGTCTTATTCTGAAGTAGCTGTGAATGTGACCGTTTTGAAACAGATTCTTTAAAAATGTTTCCAGCGAATGTGAAGCCATACTGGAGTGGCTAAGCCCTACTTCAATATGACTGGTATGCTTAGGAAAGACAAGAGGCTTTAAGCCAGAGATTCTCGGAGGGAAGATAACTAGTGAACGTGGTAGTAGAGACTGGAATATTAAGGAGCACTTAGAATCCCTGGTCATAACCAAAAGCTTGGAGAGAGAGTCTTCGGAACCTTCAAAAGGAATCAACATAAGAATCATATCACAAATTGGAACCAAGGCCCATCTGTGGGGAATTGGACACCTCTTACAGAAGAGTCAAGGGGAGGAGAAGGGCCAGTCAGGGTGCAGTGACGTAGTGATGAAACATACATCTTTCCTCTAGTTCATAAAGGTTTCCTCCCCCCAACTATCAGGATCCTAATTCTACCTTACAAATTCATCTGGAATGGAAGAGCTACATTGGTACAGATGGGAACTGGAAATATGGAGAACTCGGGGCAGATGAACCCCCTCAGGACCAGTAGTGAGAGTAGAGTTACCGGATGGGTGGCAGGAAGGTGGGGTAGAGAGGGAGAGCCAATTGCAATGATCTACACATAACCTCCTAGCTGGAGGACTGACATCGGAGGAGTGGGTGAGGGGAGATATCGGCTAGTGTAAGATATGACAAAAAAATAACTTATAAAGTATTGAGGGTTCATAGGGGGAGTGGGGAGGGAGGGGACAGGATGAATATCTGAGTCAAGGACTCAAGTGGGAAAACAGATATTTGGAGAACAATGACAGCAGTAGGCATGGAAAGGTGCTTGGCACAGTATATGTATGTATGAATTGTGATAAGTGATGTACGAACCCCCAGTAAAATTATTTTTAAAAAGAAATCAACATGGATGACACCCTAATTTTAGACCCCTAACATCCAGAACTAGGAGAAAATACCTGTCTAGTTTTATAAGCCACCCAATTTGTGTTACTTTGTTTCACAACCCTAAGAAGCTGGTATAAGTGCTTTGTTATTTTTGTCATGTTTTGACAACTCTGGCCTTATCTAAAGCAATTGTCATCATAACCTTGGGAAACAGAGGAACAGGAAATTTGTGGAGTTCATCGAAGTGTTTAAAGGACTTAATGGTGATTATTAAAACCTTCTCTTCCCTAGGCTCGGTCATTCATTTCCTTTGATTCCTTTGATCTAGGTCCAAATGCTGATAAACTGTGCAGGATTGGTTGCTTCTTATGTTCCTAGGAACTTAAGTGGCCCACAGTCCTATAGTCTTATCTTTCCTTCCAATGTTCCAGTCAATGGGGCTGTGAGATCTGCTTTATGCAGTCAGTCAGTGTAACATATCACCAGAACAATCAGCTCATAAATTTCACTCTATTATCAACAAAATTCTCATTATTTAAAAATGTTTTCCTCATTTGGCCATTGTTTTTTTCTCCTGTTTCTTATTCATTTTGACAACACTTTTTCAAAGATGTATCACAGATCTGCTTTCCCCGCCAAAGAAGGCTAAGCCATTCTTTGTGGGTCTCATTCCAAGAAACCAAACAATTAACAATGACCGCTATGAGAGGAAACTGGCAAATGGGGAGAAGTTAGAGACCCCCTTCTGAGCAAAACCAACATTGTGTGGGTACACATGCCTTTCCCTTCTTTTCCTTGTTTTCTGTCACAGAAAACCATCGATTATTAAGGTGATTTTTTAAAGTAAAATAAAACATATTCATGCATGCCTTAGGACTAGCCCTCCCCGCTCCAGTGTCCTCCTCTTTAATATTTCATCCAGCAACTGTAAGCATCTGGATCCTAAAATCCAGCTAGGAAAATATAATGGGCGCAATAAAATTAAAAAGGCTGCAAACGCCTTTCTTATCTTTAAGTCAGGCACCTAATTCATATCAATCTCATATTCAGAGGCAGAAACGAAGTTTATTCTTGAAGTTTAAGGATCACCTCCGCCTTGCAAACCACCGTGGCTAGGTTGAGCGCTGGGAAGGAGGGAGAGTGGAGAGAAAAAAGCCAGTCAAGGCATTTGAGGAAGTAAAAGGCATTGACTGAGTGCCGGAGGAAGAAGGAATGATGGGTGCAGAGAGGATCATTTCTAAGAAGGGCGGACAAATGCAAAATGGCATCATTAATAACTCGAGTCATTTACAAAGAGACTCTTCTTTCTAACCGCTCACACCTCTGAATCATCTGGGTGGGTGGGTGGGGGGGGTTCCCTGGCTTGCTGGGTCTCTCTCCCCCTCCAGCACCAGCTCCCCTGCTCCCCATCATTGCCAGGGGGTGAAGTGCCATCCTCCGGGCGACGCTGATGATCTACCTGCTCCCTCAGCTTCTTTGAGTGACACGCCACCACCCACGCCTCCCTCCCCGCTCTCCTCCTGCCGCCGCGGCGCGGGGGCCTTGCACCCGGAGCCCCAGGCCACACCGATTGGAACCCCAAGGCCGTTCAGACCCCCGTCCCCTCACCCTCCCCCCCTCCCCTCCATCCCCCGGAGCCCCAGTCCGAGCCTGAGGCGGAGCCGGCGCTGCCCGCGGGGTCTGCTGAGCGCGGCACGTGCTGCAGCGCGGACGCGGACCGGGAAGCGAGCGCCTCCGCCGGCCGCCGGTCGCCCGGTGCCGCCCGCTGCCTCCGCGCCGCCACTCGCGCCGCCTCTGCAGGCCGGGCCGCCGGGAGCGCGGGGAACCGGCCGGGCGTCGTGGGCGGGGGGCACGCGGCCCCGGGCTGGCACCAGGTAAGCACGCCCCGCCGTTTGCTTTCTCTCCCTGCTCCGGAGGCCCCCCCCCTCAAAGGAAGTGGGTGGGGGGTGCGGCCGGAGCCCCTCCCCCGCTCCGGACTGGGGAGCCACGCACCCAGGCGCGGGAGCTTGGCTTGGAAAGGGAGCCGGGGAAGGCAGGTGGTGGGCAGGTGGCGGCCGGTGGAGCCAGGGCCTCAAGGAGGTCCTGCAAGTTTGGGGAAAGTCACCCTGCAAGGACGCGTGCTGGGCGAAGCAGACGTGTATGTGCAGCGGGGATCCGCGGCTTCCAGGGGAGGTGTGTGAAGCGCGCGTTGCTGGTATTTGCATAAAGGACGTATTTAAGGGGGCTCCTTTCCATGGAAAACGAACTAAAAAGGCGGGGGGTGGGGGGAGTTGAGAGCTGAGCCAAAGGAGGCGTTTGGTTCTTTCGTTCTCTGCGCGCGTGTGTTTATGTGTGTCTGTTGCATACCGATACATGTGCAGGAAGGCGTGCATTTGGCGAAGCGGGGTGGGTGGGTCTTGTTCTATCTTTGAGGGCTTTAAGGGCTGGGGGTTTGGTGAAAGGAACACTGGCGGGTGCTTTATACTGGAGAGAAGCAGCGCAGGAGGGACCTGGTTAGCAAGGCTGCCAGTGATCTATTTCTAAAATGACACTTGGACAAGATGAGTGTGTCGCTGGAGGGAGGGACTTTTGAACTAGGGGCCATTTTCCAGGGAGTCAGTGTGCCGCTCCAGACCTCTACATTTAGGGTCAAATACTTCCAGTGGGGAGAGAAAGCGGCTCACTTCAGGCTCCGTTATGGAACTTTGGCAAAAGGCAGGTGGCAGAGAAAGGGACGTGGGCATGGGAAAGGAAGAGCAGGCATCCAGATGACTGGCTGGGCTGAGTAGATTGGTGGAAGAAGCAAGGGCCTGAGAGTCATGTTTTCCATGACTGAATTCATTCAGTCCCACCCCCAGCAGGCACTGTGTTGGCTCCCGAGGAAATGGGTGACCTTGAAGAAGTCCCTTAACATTTGGGTACTCCGATTCACCATCTGCTCTCAGGTGGAGGATCACTGCAGATCACACAGTCTTGAATGACTGTGACTGTGGATTAAGGGGTTTCCATTATAAACAAGGACCCGGGGGAAAGCTAGGTGAAGAAAGCTTTGGGTCCATTGTCTCTCACAGGATCACAGGTAGTTCTGAGCTCCCACCTGTGAAGTTCAGGGGATGCAGGCTGCCAATTCCGTGGCAATGGGTGAAGAGGGCAGTGAAATGCCCAGTCTGCAGTCAAGGGGAATGAAGTGAAGAGAGCTATTTTGAGAGATTCTGATCCACAGAATCGCTTGCATCTTTTCTTTCTTTCTTTCTTTCTTTCTTAAGCTTTAAGCTAGCAGTTGTCAAAGAAGATCTGATGGTTAGCTGGGGAGTTTGTAGAATTTGAGAGATCATCTGGATTTGGCCCTGACACATGGAAAATGAGTGGCATTCCAATGTAAAGACTGGGAAATCAGTATGGCAGCATGATTTTAGAGTCCTAAGTCTACTGTAAATTATGCAGAGGGGTGGGCAGGGTAAAGGGAGCATCTCTTCCCCCAGGGGACAAGGGATTCTAGGTTCTTCAGAAGCAACTGACACCAGCCCACTGCCCTTGTTTCTTTGGGCACTTGTATAAAGCACCCATGTAACATCTCTACCTTCCACCATACCGGCCCATTTTTTAAAAAAGTATTTTGCTGAGCGATTTTATTGGGGGCCCTTACTGCTCTCTTAACAATCCACACATCCATTATGTCAAGCACATCTGTGCACATGTTGCAATCATCCTTTCAAAGCATTTTTTTCCCCTTGGTATCAACTCCTCACTTTTTCCTCCCTGCCCGAACCTATCTCTGTCATGAACCCTTGATAATTTATAAACTTCTATCATTTAATATAATTCACAAACTTCTATTTCCCTTCACCCACATTTCTGTTGTTTATCCACCTGGGGGACTGGGCAGTTTTACATTGATCATTGTGAATGGTTCCCCTTTTCTCCCCCCACCTTCCCCCTATACTCATGATATCACTACTCCTATTATTCCTGAGGGGTTTATCTGTCCTGGATTCTGTGTGCTGAGAGCTCTTATCTGCCTGTACATGTTCTGTTCTAGCTGGATTTGTCAGGTAGATTTGGGGTCATTGATAGTAGGGAGGGAAGCATTAAAGGACTAGAGGAATGCTGTATGTTTCGGTGGCGCTATCCTTCACCCTGGTTGTCTCATCCCTTCTTTGTGATCCTTCTGTGAGGGAATGTCCAATTGTCTACAGATGGGCTTTGGGTATCCTCTTCACATGCCCCCTCCTTTGCTTCTATGTGATTGTTTGTTTTGGATCTTTGATGCTTGATGCCTGATACCAGATCCCATCGACGACTCATGATCATACAGGCTGGTGTGCTTCCTCCATGGGGGCTTTGTTGCTTCCCAGATAGATGGCTCCTCATTTATCTTTAAGACCCCCGACGCTAAAACTTTTGATAGCTGGGCACCATCAGCTTTCTCCACCACATTTGCTTATGCACCCATTTTACCTTCACCTATGCCTGAGGTGCTGAGATATAAACCTGTACGGGGGAAGGCCCAAATCCTGGGGACATCTGAGTTCCTCTTGCCATGTGAGAATCTGGCTGGAGGGCTGGTACACCCATCCAGATTCATCCAGGATTCTGTGTTTCTAAAGGAACTCACTGTGCCACTTGGTGGCACCAAAAAGTTGCTTGAGAACTCTGTTCTCTATAAATACAAACTACCACCCCTCCCTCCTCCGCTCTCTCCCCTTCCCGTCTTTCCCCCTTTCTCAGTAGCAGGAAGATTGCTGCACAAGCCGCCCTCAGCTCTGCTGTTCTACTGGAGCACTGAGCCAGAGAATGAGCTTGAGGTCATCTTTGGGAGGGGGAAACTTGGGACTGGAGAGGCTGGCTCTGTGCCTCTGGTCGGTGCAGCCCAAGTTTACAGGGGACAGGTTAAACTACGGCTCATTTCCCGCTGCACAGCCTACAGGGGGGTAAGCTTCCTCAGTGTCTGTGTGCCAAGTGTCCCCTGGCCATAAATGTTGGAGTTATTCGTTTCCTCAGTATGATAGTTTGTTTGTTCATTCATGTGTTTTGTTTATATCTCTCTATATTTGAGAGGTTGAGTGTTGCTCTTAGTGGTGTGTGTGTGTGTGTGTGTGTGTGTGCGAAAACAAAGCCAGTGTGAGATTTAAGTCTGTTCCATTTGTGGCTGATCTGGTTTAAACATGTTGGGGAATGATGTACAAGCAGGGGAATGAAGGAGGTAAGAAGCTGTGCTTGTGCTGTGTGTGTGTGTGTGTGTGTGTGTGTGTGTGTGTAGTGGTGGTGATGGTGGAAGGGAGAGGGGGCATGAGAAATGGCTTTTGCATGCTTTTGGATCTCAGTTCCTGTTCACTAAGGTAGGTGCCTACGGTTTAAGATGCAGACTGTGTTCCTCCAAACCGCCTGGAGGCTGGCACAGGAGAGGGAAATAAAGGGAACTCGCTTCTCAGTAAGATCCATTGGCAGCGGGGGCATGGGTGCTATCTGTGGGAAGAAGGGGGACAGCGGGTGGTGCTGAAAGCACACCTCGCACTGAAGCCAGACTGCGTCCCTCTGAAACCTCAGTCTGGACACTCCCGCTCTTTCCTTTCCGTAGACGTCCCTTTCCCATCAGACACAAAGCCTGTTAGTGACTGTGGGGCGCCTGCATTAGCATCATGCCAAGTATGGAGCCCAGAAAACAGCAATTTGGGCAAGAGAACAGCGGCAGGCACAAAGAGAGGCAGGCTAGCAGCGACCTAAGCCTAACTGACAAGGGGGATTTTGAAGAGGGAAATGCAGGATCCTTTGGGAGGGCAGTTGGGCCAGCTGTTCGAATTTCCAGTCACCGCCCCCTGCCCTCCCTCGCTGGTCCGTCTGGTGAGAGAGGGAAATTGAAGAGTGGTCCACAAGCACGCACGTGGACGCTTATTTGGGCACTGAAAGTAGCGAGGCAGAGAGTCTCGTAACACTTTGCTTCCCACTAAGAACTAACACAGGTGAATGGGAAAGCATCTTCTTCCATCCTCTTTCGTTCCTTCCTTGAGTTTTTATTGTTTTGAGTTTTTCCAGACTGAGTGAGAGCTCATTCTTTCCCCCGTGTTTGCAGCATCCAAAGGTGGTAAGAGCAGTTCTTCCTCCACTGTGGCAATGTAGGATTTTTCTGTAAAATTTTCTACGTAGTGTGGAATTCTGTTACGAGTTTTGAGATGCTGAGGCGTACCAACTCTTATAAGGTGAGGTTTTATAACCTTTATAAAACGTGGACATTTCTTTCTTCTTCTTTGCTGTTGTCTTCTTCTTCAATATATATGACTGTTGCATTCATGCAATCACACAGTTATGAATACATTGTAACGACTTATGTCTTTTCTGGAGGATGATCTTCATTTTATGAAAAGACCATAAATTTGAAATGTAGAAATGCAGCCACGTCCAGTGGAAACCTTTTCAGAACTCTGGACAGATCCTTCAGTGTTTCTTAGGAAAGAGTGTAGCTGGAGCAATAAAGACTTTGCTGAAGAGAAAAGGTTTCATTGAAAACAAATCCTCGTCATTTAGATCCTGATCGTCAAAATAAACAACCCAAGCGTTTTGGTTGTACAATCTAGAACGGTTGGCGAGCACATGGCCATGTTCTGTTACGGGTTAGATGATTAAAAGGAAATCGCATGTCTGCCATGTATGACTATGAAAGGAAACGCTGATAAAATTAGGGGAATAGGGACGACGTTGAAATAATCATGAGGAGGTTTTGGTTGGTTGGTTGTTTTTTTTTTTAAACATATTTCAATAGGGGCAGTCAGTTCTTGACCTTTACTCAATAGTGTACATTATGGACAAGAAGATCTGACACTAGGGGGGAAATCCCTGGAAAATCACTTAAAATATACAGACTCCTGGGAATACTTGAATAGCTACATACCATTTTCAGTTTTTACTCTGATTGCTACCCTTCCTATTTGTCCTAATATAATACATATATCACAAAAGACTTTCCTTTTTGGGGGTAAATGGCTTTATAATCCTATTTTTCTTAGTTCACTTCAAAAAATCTGGAAGATTTTGCTAGAGCCTTATCCTGTTATCTTTTATATAATGATGAGAGAATTATGCATAGAAGACAATCCTAACTAGAAGTGAGGGGTAGGTGAATACTATTATTAAAAATATTGGCTTGAGTTAATACTTTTTAAAAGTACCTATTTATATGCCTATTTGTTTCCAGATTTTCTATCTTCATGGGATTAAAGAAAGAAGAGTCTAGTTATGCTTTATACATTATTTATCTATAATTTTGGATTTTTTATTATGGCAATATCAAGTATAAACAATCTTTATAAAATAAAAGTTATTCTTTGATATGTATTGATATATATGGAAGATATTTCAGTTTGCTTTGGGTAAAGACATCTTGATAATAGATTGACACAAAACAGGAATATTCTACAATGTGGAAATGTGTGCTATTTATGGAGTCAGCCACATATGCTTCATAGTGCTGAGATATTATGAATTCTTCATTTTAATCAGTGAGTGAAACTTGGAAAAGCATGAGAAAATGGGAGAATCATGGGTTTTTTATGGTTCGTTGATGAAATGCTTTCATTACAAGCAAAGAAAGCTCGAATCCTGAGCCCGAGTGTTCAACAACTTATAAATCAGAGGCTAACACCATGATAGTCCTTTATAAATCCAGATTTTATCAAGGATAACTTGTGGTGGTGGTGAATATGTAGCTTTTGTTGGGGATAGCACCAGGCAAAAGTCGGGGTGCAGATTCTTCCCTACTCTAATAATTCCCATTTATTCAACATGCAGGCACCAAACTAAGCATAAAATGTAGCATTTTATTTAAATTACATAAAACACTATAAGGAAATAGCTTCTCGTACTTGTGTGTGTGTGTGTGAGAGCGAGAGCGAGAGAGAGAGAGAGAGAGAGAGAGAGAGAGAGAGAGTACTGAGGCTCTTTCTTTCAGTTTCACATACTAGACAATGAGGACAGTGAACAGAAGTCTACCTGATCTATTTGCCCCTCACACTCTTGGCTTCCCATGACACTCTCTGCAGGGTGCGGTCGAGTAACAGAGTTTTCATTCATTGGGGTGAGTTGTGGTATCATGCGATGTCTGAGCATATAGACTTAGTAGCAGGTTGCCTGAGTTTAAATCTGAGTTTTGTGGTTTGCTATCTATGTGACTTTGTGAAAGTGTCTCCAGACTTTAAATAAAGCGAGGAATGGGTTATGACACAAATAAGCTCATTGAATGGTTATGATGAATTGTTTGAGCACATGTAAGTGCTTGACCCACAATGAATATGAAATACATGTTGGTTACGATTGCTATGCAGACTGATGTCTGCTGCTACCACTGTTGGGTTCTGACTCAGTGCTTCCTAGAACACAGCCCAACTACCCGATACCATTTCCAGGACTGTTCATTGTTATGGAAGTAGACGTCAAGGTCTCTTCCTCCACAGAGTCCCTGGAAGGTTCAACGAGCAGTTCTTTTTGGTTAACTACCTAGCACTAAGCCATAGAGACATTCTTCCTACAGACCTATCGACACCAAGAGTGTCCCCAGTTTCCTCTCTCATGGAATTTAATCTTTTTATCACCCCATGAATTCTAGTTTTATTCTGTGAATTTGTCAATGGGAAAGGTGAAGCAAAGAAAATTTAAGCAACTTGAGCAGTGCCCCTTATCTTGTAAGATGACAAAGCAGGTATTTAAATTCAGTGCCAGTTGAATTATGAGTCTGCTTTTAAGCAGAATACTGCCCCCAAACCAAGACAAACATCCCTGTTTTGAATTCTACTTACCTGGAACCCACAGCGACTTCTTTCTGTATCACAGAGAAGAGTGCAAAACCTAATGTTCTCACATATTCAAGTAATGTAAAATAGGTGGGCAAATGTTTTGGTGACAATGAAAATTCAAAGCAGTAAATAATTTGAGACCACAATTAAAATAAAATTTGTCCATAATCTTCAGGAAAACTAAAAGAAAGACTGAGAATATTAAAATACACATTTTACAAAATGTGCTTTTGTCATTTATAAAGTGGTCATGATGGATTGTTTGCACAAATATCAGAACTAAGAAGAATTATATAAAGATTAATGGTTATAATAATTCTGGTTACATGTCATGATTTCACATTCTGTAAAATAATTGCTCTGAGGAAAATGAAAAGCCATGATCCTAATGGTAATAGCAGGCACTGTAGTAATTCTATAACCTACCTATATTCATAATATTTTGCAGGGAAATAATTGAAAAATATTTTTAAATCATTTTTTCTTAATACACTGTAGCACAGTTGAATTATTTAAAGACCAAGAAGGAAAGATAAATAATTTAATGTTATAATAATTATTTCAAGATAAACCAATAAAACATGCACTTGAGAAAACAATATGTAAATTACTATAAAAACGTATCCATCTTTACATAATTATCTTGTTTTATTGCAATGAACTTTGAACTTAACATTAAAGCAGTTTTTAAAATGGCAACATTTTAAATAAAATACTCTCCTAACGTTCATTTATTATATTTCATTTATACTCTGAATTATTCTTATTTAATATAAGACCAAATATTCCATAACTTTCACAGTTTAATCTGAATTTCTCAAATCAAAATCACCAACTTCCAAAGAAGATGATCTAGACAGAGACAACTAACTAGCCCATTTTAAACAAACTTTCTAAGTATTATTTTTGGAGATGTTATGAAAAGGCTTTCTAAGACTGATATGGCCAGATGATTGGCTGTTAGTTGGTTCTTCTTTCATGATGCTGGAGATGTGGGATGATTTTTATCGAAACCTATAGAGACAAAAAGTACTGTTAAACATCCTACACTTTGTAGCACAGCCTCCCACAACAAAGAATGTGTACCTAAAAGTACAATATTGTTGAAAATAAAAAACATTAACCCAATCATGCCAGTAGAGAAGGTAGCCTATATTGTCATGGAGTGCTCATCTGGCTTCTGAAGGTAGTGGATGGACAACAGCTTTCCCCTACACAGTTGCTTTTGAGTTCAAGCTATACTATATAGGACAAAAATGCACCTTATAGCTTTAGAGAAAATGAGTATTTATACAGCTTCATATTTCTCCATCTTTCTCCAACAATGTGTACAATTTAACACCAGATAGGCACTCAATAAATTGTATATCAATAAGGGCCCTGGTGAACTTCTGGGTAAGCATTGCATTGTGAATCCCAAAGCTGATGATTCGAACCTACCCGTCACGCTCTGCTCCAGTCAAGATTTACAAAGCCAAGGAAATGCTATAAAGGGCTGTACCAACTCCTTGACAGTGGGTTTCATTAATAATTAATTAGAGATCAGACTACAGAAATCCAAAACTTCTTCAAGCATCTGAGGGTAGGTAATATAGCACATGCCTTATTGGTTCTAGGCATGATGTTTTTGGCAAGAGTCTTCATTTTTAGTGTAATATGTAAAGATTTGCATATTACATAATATAATATGTAAATCTTAACTGCAATTGATGGCTCATTCACAGTAGGTTGCATAATTTTGATTGCTCTCCCATCGAAGAGTGTTTCAGGCATTTATGGACTACTACTTTTTTAAATGATTTATAATGATTTTATAAACTTTTTCCTAACTGCTAGCACTCCTTAATTAATGCACAAAATTAGAGAATCCAGTATTATACAATACTATTTTCTGGACATTTGTTGTCAAGAGGTGGGACGCTTATGTACACTATGACCTGTTCTTTATCCTAGGTTAGCCAGAAGGGGGGCTGGATTTTGTTGCTCACAAGGTCACAGATGAATGCTTGAAATGGTCGCAACAATGGAAGCTTTCCTCAGACTATAGCTCTCTCAGAATCATTACAGCCTGAATGCTTCTTATCTATCATATACACTTGTTTGCAGGAAAATAAATCAAAGGCATCCATGACATACGCAGTATTGACACCCTTGACTGTGATGAGGCTATTGCTGAGGCAAAAGGAATCATTTTAGTGTTGATGTCCTGAGCTGTATGATTTGCTTTTGTGGGGATTTAGTTATATAAGAGACATCTGTGCCAGAAAGATGGTCAGTGTTTGAGAAGATTGTTGAAAATAAAAGACAGTGCGAATTGTGAATCTGGTTGCAATGCTATTGGTCTTTTATGGCAAATTCTGTATGCCAGTATCTCTTTTTCAAGTTCTTTGAGGATATAACATGACACCATCTGGGGCCTCTGTAGCAAAATACTTTAATACATATTAAATCAATCTTACTGTTTCCTATAATGAGGTAGCAATCAATTTATTAATCTGTTAATCCAGAATTATATCATTAAATAAAGCAGCCTAAAGATTTAAAAAAATAAGAATTTGTGGCAAGATACCAGCAACATATATATATATACACACACAATACATGCATATATATATATGAAAGAAACTTTTAACAATGACAATGAAAGTATAGTGTCATTATAGCTTCCCTTTGCTTTTACCACATCTTTGTTACACTAGTGAAGAAACTTTATAGTGAAATTGCTTAGGAGCGATACCATCACCCATGAAGTGGAATAGAGTAGGCTATTGGAAAATTAAAATTAAAAAAATTGTAGTACCCCTAATTGATGAAGTTTGGAGAAAACTGAGTAATAGAGATAGAAATTGGCACCATCTTTGAAAATCTAAATGAAAGGTTATAAATTGTGCAGATGAATGACACAAGTACCATGTTTGGATATTTGTTTCATGATACAGTTTAAAAAGTAATGGGGCTGAGCCCCAGTGGCATAGTGATTGTGTGTGGAACTGCGGCCCACTGGGTTGGCAATTCAAATCCAGCAGCAGCTCTCCAGGAGCAAGGCTGGGTCTCCCACTCCCACCAGGGGGCAGTGATGCCCAACAACAAAAAACAAAACAAAGCAAAACAAAAGTAAGTAAAATTCAATTTTGTGATAGTAAGAAAATCTATATACAACTTAGGTATCTAACACAGTTGATGTTGTTCTTAAATGCCCTTGATTCAATTCAGATTCATGGTGGCCCTGTAAGTTGTTTGTAGTTGCTGTTAAATTAGTTCCAACTCATGATTTTGTATAACAGAATAAGTCATTGTCTGGTCTGGCATTATTCTAATAACTGCTGCTCTGTTTGAACTCATTGCTTTAACCTCTGTATAATAACGGGCATTTTGAAAATTTCAGTCAATAATTTCTGGATGGCAAACAAAATAAGTTTGGTAGCCAGACTATTTCTAGCATATAAAGTTTATGGCGAAAACAATGAGATGAAGTAGTTGCTGTGTTCTCTCCATCAAATGGTCTTAAAATTATTTCCTCTGAATTATTTATTATTTTATAATTTAATTCTCCATTTGTTACAGGTAGCTTTAGTGGAACTCAAATATTTAAACAAATGACATGTTTTCAATTTTTTAAAGACATTATTTTGACTATGAACTCAACACAAAATTTAATAATTCTTAATGACATGGAGTTGATTCTGACTCACAGTGAACTCTAAAACAGAGTGGATTTGCCCATGTGAGTTTCTGAGACTGCAGTTCCTTACAGAAGTACATTATAGAGCACTTCCTCTGTCTACCATGGAGCTGCTGTCCATTTTGAACTGCTGATATTACGGCTCAGCATGCAGCTCAAAGTGTAACCAACCGCCTATACCATTATGGATCCCTAACTAATGAACTAGAGTCACAAATCAGTGAAGAATTCCAGTTTTACAAAGGCCTTTTGCAGTAACTTATTGATATCATTATAATGATACTTGCACATGGACTACCATATCTTTGCAGGGATGAAATGAATTCCTGGGACCCCCTCAAAATGGCAAAATGCTGTGCTTAATTGAATGGGTTGTTAATTCACTCCACTTTAACCAGGTCATATCTCAAGATATGGTAACACACAGAAGGGCAACCCATTATATTTGACTAAAACAAAGTGAAGAATTAATACATTTTGTACATGATAAAGTTGGAGCATTTTTTTAGTGAAATAAATTGGTATTTCAATTTCTCTATAGTTTTTTGTTTGTTTTAAATCATTTTATTGGGTACTCATACAACTCTCATCATGATCAGTACATGCTTCAATTGTGTGCAGTCCACATTTGCACATTTGCTGCCATCATCATTCTCGAAACATCCTCCTTCCACTTAGACCCACAGTATCAGCTTCCCATGCTTTCCCTCCCTTTCCACTCCCACTCTTCCATAAACCCTTAATATTTTGCAAATTATCATTATTTTTGTCATACTGTACACTGTCCGATGTGTCCCTTCAATCACTTTTCTCTTGTCCATACACCAGGGAGGAGGTTACATGTAGATCCCTGTAATTGGTTCCCCCTTTCTACTCCACTTTCCCTCCACTCTCCTGGTATGACCACTCTCCCCACTGGTCCTGAAGGGATCATCAGTCCTGAATTCCCCATGTTTATAATTCCTATCTGTACCAGTGTCTATCCCCTGATCTAGCTGGACTTGTAAGGTAGAATTGCAATCATGATAGTGGGTGGGAGGAAGCATTTAAGAACTAGAGGAAAGTTATATATTTCATTGTTGCTACACTATACCTTGACTGGCTCGTCTCCTCCCTGCAAACCCTCTGTAAGGGGATGTCACTTCACTGTTGATAGGCTTTGGGTCCCCAATCTGTATTCCTCCTCATTTATAATATAATTTTTTGTTCTTTGATGCCTGATATCTGAACCCTTTGACACCTCATGGTCACACAGGCTGGTGTGCTTCCCTGTGGGCTTTGTTGCTTCTGAGCTAGATGGCCGCTTGTCTACTTTTAAGCCTTTAAGGCCACAGACACTATATCTTTTGATAGCTGGGCACCATCAGCTTTCTTCACCACATCTACTTATGCACACATTTGTCTTCAGCGATCATACCAGGAAGGTGGGAATGCAGTGTTATGATTTTTAGTTCTTTGAAGCCTGACCCCTTTGACTCCTCATGGTCACATAAGCTGGTGTGCTTCTTCCATGCAAAAAATAGTACAGGAGTAAAAAAAACCTGTGTTTCTCCCACAGTGTAGGTGGTGGTTTTGAACTAGTGACTTTTTGGGTAGCAGCCCAATCCAAAGTCACTATACCACCAGGATTCATAGCCACCACACTGACCATCTTCCCTATAGTTTTCAAATCTGGTGATTCTCATATAGATCAACATCTTATTGGATAAGCATTACTAACACATATCAAGGCATCTAGTTTTAGAATGATACCAGGTCAGGGCATTATGAAAGCATGAAACAGAAAATTATAGTATACAGTGAATATCTGATTTTCCTACCAGGGCTGTATATGCACTTTGATGTGGTGACTTGTGGCTGGAAGCAGTAGATAATATCTTACCCCGGCTTATCACTTACTCTACCCATGTTGCCACCTGTTCTCACCTACAGGAAGTTCTGAAAACATACAAAGGTCAGTAAAAAAGTATTGCTAAAGAATCATCTCATTGCCAACTCAGAGTGACTCTGCTACAGGTTTCTGACCCGACAGCTGTTTATGGCAAAAAAGCCCAGTCTTTCTTCCATCAAGCTGCTGGTGACTTTCGTAATTGCTTACAAAAATATCAAATTGTGACATTATTGGTTATTACATATTACTTATCTAAACTATTATGTTTTTGAAGATGTGGCTTCCATTTCCCTAGCCCTTTCCTAAAGAATTCTGCAATTCCATGTTTAAAAAGGCAATCTTTACTTCATTGAGGGACTCAAATCATTGCTATTAAACAAATTCTTTGAGTTTTGGAAACAAGGCCAAAAGGTGAAAAATTAGGGTTGTAATGTGGATGGGATAAGGTTTCTGAATGAAATTCTCATCATTGCTGCCTTCAAAGTATGATGATGTATATTATCAGGATGGGCAATTCTTTAACTCAGTATCACTCAGGTTTTTTTCTCACTCATGTTGTTTTAAATGTTCTTAAAACTTAGTCCTACTAATCCTCTGTCATAATCCTACATTCTTAACAAATTCTATAAGATAATGCCTATGAAATCTCAAAAAACAGTCATTCTAATCTTTTGTTTTTCATTCTAATCTTCTAAAATCAGTGTTGCACCTCAAATTTAAGAGCTCCAGTAGATCCTCTGGAAACCATTGCTTTGATTGTATTTTAAAAAATTATTTAAGGCACTCTAATGAAGCCAAATGAGAGGACTTCTCTGCCGTCATCAACTGATCTCAGAGACATGCTTAAACATATTTCATGTGGAATAAACAATGCACGTTTGAACTTAAGCCCTAGTAGCAATGAATTTTGTTCACTGAGTATTAAAGTGTCTTTCTCAAACACATTTCTCGAGAGAAAGATGGGACTTTGACTTGATGGGAATGGATTTTTGAGTACACAATGGAAAGTACACATTGCAGCAGCAAGTTCAATCCTGGCATCAAGCATACAGATTCTAGATGTCTTAGAAAATATTGCTGAAGTCCAGACACAAAAGGAAGATCTCAAAATGGAATGTGAAAACATTGACAACAAAATTCAAAGAGTAGAGTATGTATGTTGAATGTGGAGTCTTTATGTGAGTTTTGTGTAGTAATTTGTTACATCATTTTTATTAGTAACATTAAGTTCTCTAATTCAAAAGTCAATTGAAGACATGCACAGATTGCTGCCAGTCATTCACAGGTTATTGATCCGAGAATTTAAAAATTCAAGAACACAACAACAAAAATACTAGTGAATACTCATTAACTAACACTTCATCATTACAGAAGCATTAGAAACTAGTCAATGACGAAGGTGCTCCAGAAGTATTTAATGAATGAAAGATCAATTTTGCCTAACTAAACGCAACACAGTAATTGACATGCTTGACTCTTGCATGGAAAGAAGGGCAAAAGTATATGAAGTATCTAGCATAGGAAGTTATTTCAAGTAGAATTTTCTCCTTAAGCGATACAGATATACCTAATGAAGACTGCATGAAGGCATCCCAAAATTTGTGTCACTTACTTCCAAAGCTTAACTACCAACTTTCCTGAGAATTGATGCAATGTGATTACTGCATGAGGATGAAATGTACTAATTAAAGAAAGTCTATGACAGAAGGTAAAATACAATGCATATTTACCACTGTTGAAATTGCTTTACACAATTGTCTATAAATCTAATGCTCACAAACTGCACAATAGAACATTCATTTTTGTCCCCAAAGAGAGACAAAAATCTTCAGGTTACAGCAATAATTCAAAAATGACTGATTTTTTTGTTCTTTTTGAGTATATAGTAAATACATATTGTTTTTCAGCTTAATTGTGATGAAGTCTGAAGAATTTGGGGAAAAAAAGAATAGAAAGAAATGAGTTTGACTTTTAAATATTAGATAGTGAACATCAACCTAAAAATAAAATAGAAAAATTTACTATAATTTTTCTCATCTTAAATTTTATTGCTTGATATCTTTTGATTTGTTCATTTGTGATTACAGACTTTTTTAGGCATCATTGCCCTCTGGTGGTGGGAGTAGGTGGCCCAGCCTTTGCTTCTGTGGAGCTGGAATTGAACCTCTATCCCAGTGGGCCGCAGTCCCGTGCACTACGCCACCAGGGCTCAGCCCAATTACAGACTTTTTATACAAAAAAAAACATTGAAATGAAAATGTGAGCAGTTTAACACCCTATTAGTGAAATACAGTTTTTTCCTTCTGGGAGGTTAACACCGTTTGGCATTGGTTCTTTCAACAACTATGTTCACTGGCTAATATTTTTGTTGTATAATTTGGGGAACTTTTTTTCTTATAAGCAACGTAGTATACAGTGAAACCATTTGATATCTTGCATTTAGTTTGATAAACCTGTCCATCTCGTCAATAAAAGAGCTTGCATCATATTTTATTTCAATTATTAACATTATAATCATATATTTAAATCAATCGCATCATGGGTAGTTAATCCACACTCACACAGACGTACAGGTAGAGAGATAGATTTAGATATGTTGTAAGTGTTGGGAGGGGCCATTGAGTCAGGTTGAGCCCCAATGACCCTAACTACAGCAGAACAAACCAGTCCCCCGTCCCACTCCGCCTTCACCTTGTTGTCATGAAACCATTGAAACCATGAACCTTGAAACCATTGTTGCAGCCACTGAGTCCATTCGCCTCCTGCACGGCCCTCTTCTTTGTCGTACCCGCTACTCTACTCCCAGGACATCCTTCTCCAGGGACTGGCCTCTCTGGACAACGTGTCCAAATATGCCAGACAAAGTCTTGCCATCCTTGCCTGTAAGACTGCACAGAGTCGCTTATCCTGATAGAATTTGTGAATAAGTGGGGGGTGAGGTGGGGGTGCTGGTGCTACAGGTTATTACATGGCTTAATCTGGCCTGTGCTAACATTAAAATTCCGTCATTTGTGGGGAAACCTTCTCTCATTCAACTTTAAGGCCAAGATTGATCTGAAATCCCAAGAAGCCCAAAGCCACCTGTTTTCACAATACCTCTTAGAATTGGTCTCTTCCATTCCCCTCATTGCTTCTCCCTGGGGGTGCTGTGAATTGCGTGTCAGGGAGCGAATGCAGTCAACAGTTCAAACCTACCAGGGGCTCGGAGTGAGAGAGATGAGGCTATCTGCTCATATGCATATTTGTAGGTTCAAACCCTAAGGAGCAATTCTTCTCCGTCATATGGGGTCAAGGTAAGTCAGAGATGACCTCTCAGTGGGTCAGTTTGTTTTGTGTTGTTATTCCAGCATCTCCACTATTCCTTGCTCACCAAGTAAAAACCCGCCTGCAGGAGTTCGCATTTCTTTTTACCCTTACCTTTGTTCTGTATATTTTTTTGCATTACCCACCCACTTAACTGCCTTAGATAATTTACTTAGATGCTTATTTTTAAGCTTGAACTTATTTGGTCAGTTTATTTAAAAATGTCCACAGTTCTATCACTTTTCTGCTCTATTTTTTTTTCTGTTTACCACTTTATCACTGCCTATTAGACAGTATTTTACTTATTTTGTTGATTGTGTGACCCCTTTTCTAAGATTGTATGTTCCATGAGGGGTGAATGTATGCATATTTTTTTCACAAGGTCTAGAAGAGTTTGGGATACAGAATAGTTACTAAGTAAGCATTGAACAAATGAACAATTCTTGTGGAGTTCTTCTTGCCCCTTGAGGTCTAATCAGAGTTTTCACTCAATTAAAGAAAAGCAACAATGTTTTGTGAGCATTTGAGACAGTTTAACTGTTTGATGAGCTGAGTTGCAATAAAATCTATCATATTCACATAGCATAGTTTAGTCCAAAATGTGCTTCTAGTTATCAGAACATCCTAACAATGTTGATCTTGTTTTTCCATTCTCGGTAAAACCAAGCCACTTTCTGCCATCACCTAGATAATAAAAGTTTCCTAATGAGATTCCCCTATTCCATTATCCAGAATAATGAAGAGACATGGTCCTGTTCTGGTTGTATATAGAATGGTGCCAATCAACTTTCTGTGATCTTTATAGCCAAATTCCTTATGAGGTCTTAGATCTGATCTTTCCCACCTTCTTTTGTGTCCCTTACCACTCTGTTCTTCATACCTTACACTCACGTTTCACATGGTTGACTGGCTTCTTTTCATTTTCCTAATTTTCCTTTTCATGTTTTTTTTTTCATGCATCAAGTCTCAGGTGAAACTCACCTTTTAGAATCTCTTTGCTTAGTCATCCTATGTAAGTCAGCATCAGTATTGTGTTTTTTAAAATTTCAAGATCTTTATTGCCTTCCAGGAAGTGAAATTATTTTTTACTTGATTACTATCTCATTTCCTCTTCTGGATCATATGCTTCATGAGTACATGGAATATTTGTACCTTGTCACTCCTGAAAATATAATGCCTAGCAGAATGTCATAGAATAGACATGCCAGAAATATTTGCTAAATGAATAGATGGATGATTTTCTAAGCTTCTATGGAGAATTTAAAATGATTTGATATCTAAGACTGGAAATGATGATAACATGCAATATAAGTCTCTTACCAATCTCTTTAAATAATCTAAATCACTAATTTGTCACTACCCCTTTTACAAAAGATGCTAGAAATTTCTGTAGTCAACTTCAAACAAAGTGTCCTTTCTATGAGGAGTTTAAATGAAAATAGATGATTATATTCACACTTGTACTAAATTTCTACTTGGAAAGATAGTTCCAAACATACCTTCCTCCAGCCCTTTAAGCATTGTAGATGTGGAAATTTTTCCTGGATCAGGACTGGAGGACTGATTACTGTGAATTTTATTACAAGACTCTGTAATTACTTTGAAGACTCTCTGGAGAACTGAGTGGGTTGCCAGAGAATTTTTTGTTCTCACCACCTAGCCACAGAATGCCCTTGGAAATTGAATAACAGAAACTGTCTTGGTTTGAATAAAAAATTCCTATTCAAATTTCAAAGCATTTACATAATTGATGTATTATGTTAATGACCATTTTTCAGATGAAGAGGTTAAATAAATTCCTCAGTGCTACTGACACAGACAAAGTGGTCCTTGAACTGAACCATCCTTTTCCTCAAAATTTTTCCCTCATTTTTCAATGACCTGCTGTGTATGTGTGTTAGAGATTTTCTTTTAGTGATATCATAGTCTTCCTGTATTTTGCAACTCACTGAACTTGGAAATACCTCCCTGACCTCTGGTGTCATTGTTGCATCTTATGTGTAAGCAAGGCAAAGCAGTTATTCATTCCTGCTTAGATTATTCCAACTGCTTTATATTGCATCTGGGGCAGTGACATTTAAACTGTTTTAAAGGTAACTTTAGCTTTATAATTGCATAATCAGTACATATTTGAAACTGAAAACTTGGAATAAAACAAAAAAGCGTAATGAAAATGAAAGAACAAAAATTACTGGCACCTCTCTCACCCATAGACCTCCAAGATTGAATGCCTTTACATGTGTACATACTCTATAAATGTTTTTCCTCATGATGTAATTTTGCTTCTAGAACATTCTCAGTAGTCTAGTTCTTGCCATGCAGAAGGTTTGGTTTTGTGTGTGCTAGAAGAGCAAATAAAAAACACACACGACCTAAATAGGAGAACGACCAGAAGCAACATCAACATCTTCATCAGGATAGACAAATGAGCGAACAAATGAGAGAAGACTTTTAGAATTCTTGTCGGCGGGGGTGGGGGGTGTTGATTGGGGTGGGGGGGGCAGTTACCATTATCACAGCCCTCTCTAGTACAGGCAACTGGAACTTCTTCAACTAGATCTACTTTTATTGTTAAAAATCCATGTTTTGTTTTATCTTTATCAGGTTCTGAAGAGCATGATCACGTGGCTGTATGTAACTAAATGGAACCTGGAAACATACTGGTCCTTTAAATAGAACATCCAAATCGCTGGTTACACTGCACAGCACCGACATCGATTGCTTCTGTCCCTCAGAACCCGCCTCCCCGGTGTCCCCACCATGCTGTCTTTATGTGCTTGACATCCTGCCCTAAAATGCTCCTTCTGGTGACCCTTACAGTCCTACTTTTCAAAGAGGACGTCCTTGGGAGTGCACAGTCCAGTGAGAGGAGAGTGGTGGCTCACATGCCAGGTGACATCATTATCGGAGCCCTCTTTTCGGTGCATCACCAGCCCACAGTGGACAAAGTGCACGAGAGGAAGTGCGGGGCCGTCCGTGAACAGTATGGCATCCAGAGGGTGGAGGCCATGCTACACACGCTGGAAAGGATCAACGCAGACCCGGCTCTGTTGCCCAACATCACACTGGGCTGTGAGATCAGAGACTCCTGCTGGCATTCCGCGGTGGCCCTAGAGCAGAGCATTGAGTTCATAAGGGACTCCCTGATTTCTGCAGAGGAAGAAGAGGGCTTGGTGCGCTGTGTGGATGGCACCTCTTCTTTCCGGTCTAAGAAGCCCATCGTAGGGGTCATTGGCCCTGGCTCCAGTTCTGTGGCCATTCAGGTGCAGAACTTGCTCCAGCTTTTCAACATACCTCAGATTGCTTACTCAGCAACAAGCATGGATCTGAGCGACAAGACTCTGTTCAAGTACTTCATGAGGGTTGTGCCATCCGATGCCCAGCAGGCACGGGCAATGGTGGACATCGTGAAGAGGTACAACTGGACATACGTGTCAGCAGTGCACACAGAAGGTATGTATGTGTTCTTTCTCGAGTGTCCTCTCTAATGCATTCAATAAGTCCTTGGTTGCAATATTTGATAGGTGAAGCTTGAATTGTTTCATATGTGTTGGCTTGTTTGGCATAGCCTAGTTTTACCAACATAAGAAGGACCTCAGTGGCAGGTATCTGAGTAAACTGAAGATTGTTTTGAAGTGTACATCCCTTTGTATGTATGCTCTAATAGTGTTATTCTCTCATTTGTTAGTAAAGGATTTATGTATTCCCAATCTTCATTGTAACATTTTCAAAGATGTGCTGAGTGTGTTATATCTAATGCAACAAGGTACGCACAAAGATACAAAAGACCCAGAAAGCAGCCAATTAAGCCCAGGTGGGATATTATAGAAAATTGCAAAACAGCTTCTCAAAACTAATTTTCCATAGCATACGTATTCAGAGATGTGTATATACAACTGTGTATATAAATGTACTATATTTCAGAATAGATTTAAACACCAAAGTGTAGCATTTTAGCTGGACTTTAAGGGATAGATTTAACTCTGGGGTTGAGTCTCATTCAAAAATTGTAAATATAAGGGCTGAGCTCTGGTGGCATAAGTGGTTGAGTGTGGGACTGCAACCTGTGGGCTTGGCGGTTCAAATCCAGTGGTGGCTCTCAGGAGCAGCACTGGGTAGCACCCATGACCACCAGAGGCAGTGATGCCCACAAAAAAAAATTGTAAATATATAAATAAAATATACCTTTCTTTCAATTAGATTGTTATGCTAACCTTATAACATTCTACAATTATGTGGTTTCAATTTTTAAAAGCTTGACTGTTTATAAAATAGAAATAAGTGGGATTTAATTTTATCCTTGTGTATAATATATGTGGTAAATATAATGTACGGTAATTCATTTTTTGTTTTCATGGAAACTCATTGCTCCTGAATATTCAACCATAGTGAAGAAAGAAAGCTGAAATTTGTCTGAAAGCAAATAATATTATTCTACTTTGTATTTAGAGCACCTTTGAAATATATATATATATATATATATATATATATATATATATATAAAATTTGGCATCATTGTCCTCTGGTGGTTGTGGGGCTATCCAGTGCTGTTCCTGAGGGCCGCCGCTGGATTTAACCACCAAGCCTGTGGGCCACAGTCCCGCACCCAACAACTTACGTGACCGGGGCTCAGCCCATAATATTTTTGTATACATTATTCTTTAATTCTCAACCAAGGCAGTTTCGAATCGGTTTTATTGTCATCATTTGACACAAGAAGTTGGTCGACCAAGGAAAGTTAATTGATCCAAGTGCTGAGTCTTCCTTGTTACCCATGTTGTAAGACAGCATTTTTTTCTGGGCACTGTATATGTTTGTATATTATGCTGAAGAATTACAAAACACTTTTTTATAGCTAATTAAGTTAGTGTAAGGTGTAGTTAAAATTTAAAAAGTCTTGCCATAACACTCTAAATGTGGTCCAAACAAATCTATTTGGGTTGACTTGAATTATTAGAACAAGATATACAAAGGCCTACTTCATAAGTTGGGAGTGAGTAGTCAATCAGATAAACCACATTTTCCTAATGAAGGTAGCCTACAACCATGATTTTAACTACATAGACATTCTTATTAGTAATTTGCATGCAGCACAAATATAAAATGGATATATATATAATGGATGCAGGTGCTTCTACCTCTGAAATGTTCATTTATAAATGAATGGTATACTTAGGATGATTTTGATAAATACAGATTTTGAATGCAGAATATAGTTGAGAGTTTTGATATGGTGCAATATTTTTCTTAGACATTCACTTTTTTATTGGTTCTTACCATAAAGCAGTGATATGAACCAGTATAGATATTGTTCAAAGTATTAATACAATTTAATAGAATCTAATGGAATTGCACCCTGAGATTATATATATTTATCCAACATATTTTATTAATCACAAATTTATATTAGACTCTCTGGTAGACCTGGGGAGGGCAATCATATTTTTCATGAGCTATCATCAAGGAACTTTCAATCTTTTAAAAGTGATAAGACATGCTTTATCATATCATTACTTATGTAATTTATAATTCAGGATACCCTAAAGTTACAGGTAAATTTCTAATGAAAATCAAAAGAGAAAGAAATCACATCCTGAGGGTTATTGCAGAAAGTGAAATGAACAAATGGAATCAGAAAATTGAATTATAATAGGGAGAAAACTGAAAATTGGTGGAAATTACGAAGGGAGAGGATTCTAGTGAGGAACATGAGGGAATATGAAGAGATAAAAAAAGTAGACAGTATTTTTGCAAAATGTCATAGATAAAAGTTATTTGGGGGCTGAGCCCCTGTGGTATAAGTGGTTATGTGCTGTGGTATAAGTGGTTATGTGTGGGCCTGCAGCCCTGCGGACTTGGCAGTTCAATTCCAGTGGCTGCTCTCACGAGCAGTACTGGGTAGCACCCACGACCACCAGAGGCAGTGATGCCCCCCCCC
>PVJH01007405.1:0-93274 GCA_004026705.1 Nesogale talazaci | reverse complement strand
AGTGGAGATTTGTCTAAATTGAATGGTGAATTCCTGGAGAGGTTCCAATTGTGCTGTTTATACCAGATAGGAGTGTGCCAATAAGAACCGCAGTTAGATTAGTTTCTATGGCATGGAAGAGACACTTGAGAGAATTGCTTATCTAAGTCATAGTTCATAGGGAAGATTGTTCCATTGTATTGAGAGGCAGTTAGGTTGTAATAATACAGTGACTGAAAGGTAGAGAAAATATGCAGCATTTGCACGGTGTTGCTGTTAAACATTTCACAAAGTCAACCTTTGAGACACATAGAGCCATTGCTATCTAGTCTCATCTCTTTTTCACAGAAACCCTATAGGAAAGAGAAGAATTGCCCTATAAGGGTTCCAAAGTTGTCAACTTGGCCAGAAACAAACTGCCATATTTCTCTTATAGAATTGTGGTAGTTACATAATCTGGTGTCAATTTGAGAAGTAAGAGTGTAAGGGTGGAGCCTAGTCTGACAATCATTGAATAGTTAACGAGGTCTCTCTGTGGACAGGGTCTTCTCCTGAGAATTCTGGGAATTCCTGTATTCCTCCTTGGAGGTAGGAGACTCTCTCTCTCTCTCTCTCTCTCTCTCTCTCTCCTCACTTCCTGAAACATGCTCTCCTGATCAGACAGATGGCACTGTGCTGATAGACCCCTGTGCCCTGGGAACTGGAGGAACCACAAAAAGACCCCTGTCAACACTGAGAAGCTTCTAACACCAAAGGATCCACAAGACTTCCTACACACTGGTCTGTGATTTGGCTGCCTATGGTGTCCTTGCATTTGTCTCCTGAGTCTGAAGATGACTTTATAGATTTTTTTTAAATCATTTTATTGGAGGCTCATAAAACTCTCATCACAATCAAGATATGCATCAATTGTACACAGACCACATTTGCACATTTGTTGTCATCATCATTCTCCTTCCTTCTACTTAGGCCCCCAGTACCAGCTCCCCATATTTCCACTCATACCTCACTTTCCCTTGCCCATGAAGCCTTAATAATTTACAAATTGTCATTATTTTGTCATACCATACACTGTCCAATGTGTCCCATACTCTAGGGAGGAGGTTATATGTAGATCCCTGCAATTGTTTCCCCCTTTCTACTCCACCTTCCCTCCACCCTCCTGGTATCACAACTCTCACCACTGGTTCTGAAGGGATCATCTATCCTGAATTCCCCATGTTTCCAATTCCTATTCATACCACTGTACATACCCTGGTCTAGCTGGATTTGTAAGGAAGAATTAAGATCATGATTGTGGGAGGAGAGGAAGCATTTAAGAACAAGAGGAAATTTGCATATTTCATTGTTGCTACAGTCTACCTTGACTGGCTTCTCTCCTCTCTGCGACCCCTCTGTAGGGGATGTCACTTCACCTATTGCTGGGCTTTGGGTCCCCAATCTATATTCCCCCACATTTATAGTGATATAATTTTTAGTTCTTTGATGCCTGATACCTGATCCCTTTGACACCTCATCGTCACACAGGTTGATGTGCTTCTTCCATGTGGGCTTTGTTGCTTCTGAGATAGATGACCGCTTGTTTACTGTCAAGTTTTTACAACCCCAGATACTATATCTTTTGATAGGAAGGCACCATCAGCTTACTTGACCACATTTGCTTATTAACACATTTGTCGCCAGTGATCTTATCAGGAAGGTGTGAATGCAATGTTGTGAATTTTAGTTCTTTGAAGCCTGACACCTGATCCCTTTGGCACCTGATGCTCATACGAGGTGGTGTGCTCCTTCCATGTGGGCTTTGTTTCTTCTGAGCTAGATAGTTACTTGTTTATTTTCAAGTCTTTAAGACTCCAGATGCTACATCTTTTGATAGATGGGCACCAGTAGCTTTCTTCACCACATTTGCTATGCACACCTTTGTTTTCAGTGGTCATATTGAGCATCATTTAATGTCAATTTAGTACAACAAAATATTCTTGCACTGAGTAAGTGCTTGAGTGGAGGTTCAATGCCCAATTGCTATCTTAATACTAACTCTATAAGTATATGCATGTAGATCTATTTTCCTGGGCTGAGGCTCAGGAAGAATGGCAGTGGCCAGACAAAATTCAGGGCTACATATGATAGCCAACTGAGGAGGGGAAAGGGAGATGGAAATGTGTAATTGGCCACTAACTCACACAAAGGGAGCATATTGTTGATGTCACCATAGGGAAAGAGAAACCAGACGTAAATCTGAGGGTCCAGGATGCTATTGCAGCATGATGGCATGGAGCGGGGAGCCAGCCGAGAGGTCTGAAGACCCAGTACCAATTCCAACTACTTGGAAAGCTGCCCCGCCCCTCACGGGGATTTGCTTGGAGTCAAGTACTGAGGCTGCAGTGTGGGAAGCATGATGTGTCTGACAAGAGCACAGGAGAGCAAAGGAAGGGGGAGAAAGAGAGAGTGGAGTGCGTCCTGGCCAATTGAGCCCTGAGAAAGATCACCCGACTTAGAACAGCAATTCCACAGAGAGGACCAAAAGATCAGCCCTACTGTGAAATACACTCTCTCTTGTTGACCCAAGACCCTATAGCAATAACAATGGAGAAACAAGGTCTGGAGTGCATTGGTTCAATCCCACCACACTGAGGCAAAGCTGTGCAGCAGAGCAGCAGGAGGAACAGGGCATGGAATTCCAGAGGGAGCGTCAAAGATATACTTTGGGACCAGGGTGAGACACCACATTTTACTCAACCAGGGGGCACTTCTGGAGGTCAACAAGCAGACGTTAAATTATTTAAAAGTTTTTACTTCTATTTCACTTATTATTTATTTATATTTTCTCATTGTTTTTTTGTTGTTGTTGTTGTTGCTGTCCTCCTTTTGGTTTCTTTTGTTGTTTCATCTTGCTGCATCATGTTTACTTTTGGTATATGCCATTAGCTCTTCAAGTCTCTCTAGATAAGATAGGCTGGATGAACAGTCTCCAGGAGAAAACGACAGAACTGATGGTTTCTGGGGGACATGGGAGATAGGGAGGTGGGAGAAAGGAGATAGTGTTAACTATCCCAGACAAAGGAACAGCAAGAGACCCAAAATCAGTAGCAAGGTAGGTGTGGGGAGCCTGATAGGGATCAGTCAAGAGTAGTGTAAGAGAGAGAAAATACTGAAACTCAAACGGACACTGAGCATGATAGTGGGACAAAAGGAAAGTAAAAGGAAATAGAGGAAAGAACTGGGGGGTAGTGGGGTAAAGGGCATTCATAGAGGTCTAAATACAGGCAGCACATAGGTGGACTTTATGAATTGTTATCAGACATATGGGCTCATATCAGTCTCTTGGACTTGATCTGCACTCTCCTGGGATGTTTTCTCAATATTCAATTTCACTTGTATATAACATTCTTTCTTATATGCACATATGGATGATCATAAATTTATTTTCTAGTCTACCCAGATTAACACAAGGATGGCATTGGGGTTCCATCTGCAGACTACAAGATAAGCAAGAACTTAATGACTGTATCACCAGCAAAATGTAACAACCCCATATACCAGGGTAGAACTGTCCCTTTCTGCCCAGGTTTTGTAAGCTAGGCATTTCATGAAGAAAGATATTCAGGTATTTCTAACACAGAGTCTCTGCATGAACAATGTATATGCTACGTCATCTAATACCATAACTCTGGGAGAAATAATCCCCCCCCCTTTTTAAACATTAAAAAACACAGCCTAGATAAATTATGCTAATCTCATAATGAGAGAGAGAGAGAAAGAGAGAGAGAGAGAAAACAAAAACCAAACTATCATCAAGTGAATCCTGCTCATAAAGACACCAAAGGATAGAGGAGAGCTGTGCCTCTGAGTGTCCAAATCCAACTCTTCGGGCGCCAGGATGTAGAGAGCAGCTAGTAGATTCAAACAGCTGATGTTACAGTTAGCAGCCCGAAGTATAATGAAGCCGTCAGCTGTTCTACATCTGGGCCTCATGGACGGACGTGAGAGGAACAATGGTGAGGTTGAAGAACTGGAATCTTCACTGGAAGCTGTAGCTTTTCACCCTTCCCTATCCTCTCTTGTATTTTTGTACAGTGTTTTTAAAGGGCTCTGTCTATGCCATAGATAAGAGAGAGGGTCAGTGGCCTTTCCTGTGGGTCCGTACTTGTTAGGTATTGTCTCGTCAGCACTAACTCACAGCAATTCAGCACACAGCTGAAGAAAACATTGACTGGTTCTAGTCCATCTTCACCTGCTTTGTTATTTTGGAGCCACCACTGCTAGCGAGCTCTGTCTATGTCCATTTTAGCAATGCTCCTCCTCTCATTTTGGTGACCCTTTATTTTTCAAGCCCAAAGTATGTACTATGAAATCTCAACTCCCTCATTTCTAAGAAGTATTCTCTTACTACTTCCAAGATGAATTTGAACTTTATTTGGGACACAAAGCATTTTCAAAATGATTAGTCAACACTGCAATTCAGAGCTATTATTTATTCTAGGGTCGTATCCATTGTCCAGGTTTCTCATACCTAGGAGGCAATGTACATGACATGATTTGGATGAGGCATAGCCTACAAAGTGAGATACTGGTTATTTTGTTGTTGCTGTTGTTTGGTGACATCGTGTCTTCCAACCCATAATAACCTTTTGCACAACAGAAGGAAATGCTGCTCAGTCCTGTGTCAGCTTCACAAAAGTCTCTAGGCTTCAACCATTGTCGCAGCCACTCTACCAACCCCTCTCTTTGTGGACTCTCCTCTTTTTCATGTCGCGTCTACTTTATCAAACACGATATTCGTCTCCAGGAATGATTTCTCCTGATAATATGCCCAACGTATTTAAGACTAAATCTCACCACCCTTGCCTCTGAAGAGCATCATACCTGTGCTTCTTTTAAGACTCATCAATTTATCCTTTGGTACTCTCAGTAGATATCCTTTGGTACTCTTACTGAATCCTGGTGGTGCAGTGGTTGTGTGCAGGACTGCAACCCACAGAGTTGATGATTCAAATTCAGCAGTTGCTCTCCAGGAGCAAGGCTGGACTTCCTACTCCCACCAAGGCAGTGATGCAGGGAGAGAAAACAAACAAACAAGCAAACAAAGGTCTAGATGTCCTTTGGTACTCTCATCAGATGAACCTGTCCATGAAACTCTCAATATGCCTGCATTGCAGTATAATCCATTGATTTTTATCTGCTCAACCTTATTCAATGTTCAAATTTTGCACGCATATGAAGCTATTGAAAGTACTATGATTTGGGTCAAGCACACCTTAGTCCTCAAAAGATCATACTTTCTTGCTCTTCAATACTCTACAGAGGTCTTATGCAGCATATTTACCTAATACAGTACACCTTTTGACTGCTGCTTCCATGAACATGAATTGGGAATCCAAGCAAGACGATATCCTTAACAACTTCCATCTTTTCTCCATTTATAATGCTGTTGTGAGGTTTTGGGACTTCTTGACATTGCCTTGTAATCCATAGTGAAGGGTGAAATCCTTGATCTCCATGAGAAAGCAAAGTAAGCTCTCTTCATGTTCAGCAATCAGGGTAGGTCATCTGCAAATCTCACGTTGTTAAACCTTCTCCGGTCCTGATGCCACATTCTTCTTCATATAATCCAGATTATCTGACTATTTACTCACCATAAGTATTGAATACATTTGGTGAAAGGATAAAAGCTGGAGGTATTACTGTCTTGAATTTATACCAAACACTCAGTAGCTGCTTGTTCTATTTAAATGAGTGTCCCTTGTTATATGTACAGGTTTCTTGACATTGATTACTGTTTCCAGGACTGCATCAATTGGTTAAAACTGCTCAATTGATATCTTATAAAGTCCCCAATTCTGTATTTCATTTGCCTTTAGTGCACCTTGGAATTCTTTCATTAGTTCTTGATGCTTTGCTACCCTGAGAATTGGTTAAAAGGTGCATGTATTTTTTGGCACCATGAGTTTATGTATTCCTTGCATCTTTCATTAATGACCTTCATGCATTCAATATAGTTTCCAAGTCTTTGTTGTTCTTGTGAGGTGACTCTGCGCTCATTTTCCCTTCTGAATAACCCTATGTATAAAGGATGTAACACTACCAGGTCTTTTGCAACGCTAACGATTATTGTTATATCGGAGCACACTTTAGCCACTGTATCAATGAATCTTTTGGAGCATCGTGCTATTTTTTGTTGTTTTTGCTCTTTCCTAAGCATGCTGTCTTTTTTCAAAGATTTGTTTCTCCTGATAACGTGCCTAAAATATAGGAGAATAAATCTTATCATCCTCACGTCAAAGAAGTATTCTGACTATAATACTTCTAAGATCGATTTCTGTCTTCTACTGATGGTTCCTAATATATTAAATACCCCTCATAAATACCAAGAAAATAAAATCCATCACTTTTGCTTTGGATATTTGCTTTCTTCACTGCCATTCCATGGAGCGGTCATTGTGGGTCCACATAAAATGAAATCTCTTACAACTGTAATCTTTTCCATTTATTGTGATGCTTCTTATGTTCTAAGTGTATTTTATTTTTAGATTTTTGCATTGCAATCCATACTGAAGGTTGTATTTTTTGAGATCATTTCTAAACTCTGCAATTCTTCTTTGGTTTCAGATAGAAAATTTGTAATCTACGTAGCTTGTTATTAACATGTTATGGTTTGTTAGTGAGCCTTCATCCCCTCCTGATGTCAGATCCTTCTCCATGTACTGCATATTCTCAGAGTATTTACTCAGCATATAGATTGAATATGTATAGTGAGGACATGCAGCCATTACACAAAGCCTTGCTAATCTAAAAGCATTTAGTAGCCCCTTGTTCTCTTTGAGAGACTGTCTCTTGTCCTGTGCAGATGTGTCTCATGACTCATTAGAATGCCCTGAAATTTCCATTCAACTCGATGTTATCCAGAGATTGTTATGACCTTCAAAGTTAAATGCTTTTACATAATCAATAAGATACAAGTAAATATCTTTCTGTTATACTCTGTTTTTAGCCAATAGCTATCTTATTTCAGCAATCATATCCCTCATTGTCTAGCTTGAATTTCAGGCAGTTCAATTTCAAAGGAAATATGGAACCAGTTTTGAGTTATGCTCAGCAAAAATTTACTTGCTTGTAATATTGTTGTATTAATTTTCACATTCACATTGACTTATTGTACTTGAAAAGAAATATATATGGCTTTCTTCCAATCAGTTTGTCAGACAACTGTCCAAATTTCTTGGCACAGTCTACTGAATGCATCCAGTGCTTTATCAGCTATATGAAATAGTTCATTGACACTTCACCACTTAACATTATATTTCACTAGTGTTTACCATGAATCTTGTAATTCTTTAGTCAACACTGTCAATTCCTTATCTTAAACTATTCCCTGAAGTGACTGAGTATCAGCTAGTTTGTTTGGTAAAATGTATGCCTTTCAGATCTTTATTTTGAAGGCTATTAGGAGAGGTTCCTGCATTACCTTGTATTATGTTCATGGAATCCTTCAATATTTCAACTCCAGGCTTGCTGTTCTGTTATTTTAGCTATGGTTATGCTGAATATGTTCTTCTATTTTGCTTCTATAACCCCATGTCTGCACATTTCACAATAATGTTTTACTTTGTCATCTTGAGCTGTTGTTAGAATTTCGTGTCCATATCAGCATTATATTTCGTATTTATATCAGCATTACTTCCAGTCCTTTTAGCTATTCTCCATCAAAAGCAAATTACAGGGTCTCTTCTTACATTACTTTTGTTTTTTTTCCCCTCTTTCTGCTTGTACTTTCTGCTAATAAATGTACAAATAAGCATGGCACTCTGCTATAAATCTCAATCTGAGGGTATTCAACTGAATCTTAGGGGATGAACCAACCCAGCTTACTGAACTAAATGCTGGAACACCCTCCTCAAGTAAGCTTCAGCTCAAATGCACTCAGCTCCACTTCCATGGGTCATTAAGTCCAGTTTCCTCGTTTAAGTGTCCAATGACAGCCCATTCTGTGAGTCAATCTCCTTCACCAAAACACTCAGCTTGGCTTGCTCAGTGGGAAGGGAAGTGCTTCACTCAAGTCTATGCTCTGGCTCCTGGTTCTACTGCTTCTGCTTCTCTTAGGGAACCGCTGTCACTACAGTCCAGGAGGTTCACGGTACAGAGATCTCAGATCCAGAGGACACACTTCACTGCTGTCTCTTGCTAGTAGTGAGATCCCCCTTGGTTCTCAAAGGATCCATTTTATATACTGCAGGATGACATTCGAGGGGATCCTGTTGACAATTACTTAGATAATTACTTAATTATCTTTCCCACCCTCATACTAGACCTGTGGAGGGAAAGTATTTTGGTGGAAGGTAGAGGCCATGGCTGGAAGAGCCATATTAAAACATTCACTGTCACTACACTGACCTTTTAGTATTCTTTTTTTCAAGTAACGTGTTCTTGACGTCGTCTCACCACTCTTTTCGTCTTTGGTGATTTGTTTTCAATCAGTCATAAATTCCCCCCCACCATGGACTCTAAATTCAGATGTTACATATGCACAATTGTATTTTGGTTCTCATTAGCTTGTTTGATTTTCTTCAGCTTTGTCATGAGTTTGCTTTTGAGTAACTGGTGGTCTGTTAGTGGTCTAGGACCACTCACCTTATTTGTGCTGTTGCTATTTAAATTCTCAATTATCCCATACATTGGTGTTGACTTGATATGGTAGTAACTGGATTGGTGAATTATCCAAAGTCAAAAATGTCTTGAACTCTTTACTGACATAGGAAGCTTATCTCTCTCTGGAAGAGCAGCCAATGGTTTTAAATGGCTGACTTTTCAGTTACCAACCCGACTCAAAAACATGACACCACCGGGCCTCTGGGGTAGGAGTCCTAAAACCAAGCCATTTCTGAGTTACAAAATAAATAGAATTGATATAGAAACATACATGGGGAAAGCACTATGCCAACAGGGCTCCTGGTCATTCTTCTTTGGTCCCAATTTTTGCATCCCAGGCACAAGTAGTTGAGTACATATGTACCAATTTCAGACTGCAGACAGAGGTAGAATTATCCACTTTATTCTTCACTAGCTTTCATATTTGTGTATATTGAATAAGATTGCTCTCACTGGTAGAGATATTCTTCAATCACAGCTAGTGCTATACTTCAAGATAGATCTTGACATGCTGCTTTTGACATTGAATGTGCTGCCATTTTTGTTGAACTTGGCATTCCTGGTGTAATAAGTGGTATGATTTTCCTAATCAAAATGGCCAATGATAGTCCATGTCACTTCCCCAATATTTAGGGATTCGTGCATTGCATTTCATTTTTGATAATTTCTAATATTACTATATTCATAATTTGTACAGTTCCTGTTTTGATGATTAATTACTATTTCAAAAAGTTTATTCATGATTGTTTTAGACAATAAATTAATGTTCCCCTTCTAATTATAAGACCTGCATACATCCACATCATTTTTAAAAAAACATTTTCCTGTCCTTTAAGTGATCTCTATCTTTTTAATGTAATGATATATCCTTTGTTTCACCATATAATTTATGTAGATTGGTTAATTGTCTTAAATTAGCACATGGAGTTACAATTCACAATGTTGACAGTTTGAAACTATGAGCCACCTCACCAGAGAGAGATAAGGCTTTCTATTCTGTAAGCAGTTACAGTGAGGGAAGGCCAAGAGTCATTTCTTCCCTGGGCTATAGAGTTGGAATGACAGCATCACTCAGTGTTATATTCTTGAGATGGTCTCTAAATTCTGGTGGGATAAACTCAGAGTTGTATTTCCATTCCTTTTTTTTAATCTTTTGGAGGGGCATCCCTGCCCTCTGGTGGTCATGGGAGCTACCCAGCCATGCTCCTGGAGAGCCACTGCTTGATTTGAACTATGGGCCAAGCCCATAGGCCGCAGCCCCACAATCAACCACTATGTCACCAGGGCTCTGCCCATATTTCCATTCTTATGTGTTTATTTTCACTTTCTTTAGCTTCAGGCTGAACTTGTCTCTGTGTAATGAGGCATTGACAGTATGCCTGTCTATTATCTGCTACATCCACCACAGATGCAAGGATGTGAGTCCCCTGGTTTTTCCTCCATGCTGTTATGTATATAGTCACCTTTTATCTTGTTGAATAAAATGTTTCCAACAGACAGCTAATTGGTCTGTCATCAAATTATATCAGTAAGATCATATTTTCAAGCTCCTGATTCTTCTTTATTTTCAAATTCATCATTCCAATAACCTGTAATTATCAATGAATCTTGATTACTGATTTTGATTGATTACTTCATTTGGGGACATTACTGGTTGGTGGGCAAATTTAGCAATAGTTTTACTATTTTGTCTTCCTTCTGTACATATAAATAGCATTCTATCCCTCCAAATGTTGTCTTTAGGACAATACACTTGAAAAGTTCTTTGGACAATGAATGGGACACCATTCTTGTTCAACTGTTATTCCTGACAAAGTAGACTGTAGGCTTGTCTGCTTCATGACCAATGCCAGTCCATTTTTACTGTACAATATTTAAAATACTAATGTTTATATGTTCAGCATAACTCATGATTTTCAATTACATTTTAATGACTTTGTAGATTTAAGCTGTTTGCATTCCGCATTCTAAACATTAATGGATGCTTACATTTCTTGTAATTTTGACTCATTCCACATCAGCCAATGAAGATCCTGAAAGCTTTGCTTCATTCACATAATAAATATTGATGCTGATTTGATGAGACAACTCTTTTCCAGTCATATTTTTAATACCATTCAACCAGAGGATCTCATCTTCCAGCAACATATGAATTCATGTCTCAATACAAGATTTACTGTCCAATACACATGGATTAAAACCCTGGTGTGTTTCTTCTGACCATGGACTAAGGATGTGAATAGCCTTTCTATTATGCAGAATGCATTGGGAATAATTGCAAATGCAGCTAAGTTAAAATTTAATTTTTTATCATTTGACTTCTTATGATTCATAATTTGTTCTAATTTTAATATTTCTACCTCCTTTTCAATTTCAATGATTATCTTTTTTACTCTGTTGTTGTTGTTGCTACTTTTTAAATGTTTCCTTCTATATGAAATCCAGGATAGGTAAATATACAATGACAGTAATTGGATCAATGGCTCCTTGCGGTGTGGCAGGGAGACTGGTGGATGTGAAGGACCAATAGTGATGTGTAAAAACAAATGAAACATGCAAAATCTGATTGTGGTGATGCTTTCACAACCCTTCTTCTACAATTATATCCTTGAGTTATATGATATGTGAATTATATGCCAATAATACCATTAAAATACATAAATTAAATAGTCTAAAAAGAAAGAAAATCCCAAAAGTATTGTGTATTCTTATTTGGCAAATGAAAATTAGAAGAGAACCTTTGGTCCATGATGGACCAAGATAGAGAAGTGTAGATGAAAACAAGAGGTAAGGTCAAAGGAAAATGAAGCAACTGGGGACCACTGAGATATCGGTCTTAAAGGAATCAGTCAAATCCTGATTTGTTAGTATAGTTCAAAGGCTATTCCTCAGCAAAAGTCTTAGATTGGTCTTAAATAGCTTGCTAACCACTTAAAATAGCTAACTATTGGTCATAAAGGATGTCATATGTATTTAAGTTGGCACTATTTACTTACTAATACGATTCCCAAGCCTAAGAAGAAAGATTGGGACCTCAGAGTGCAGGGAAGACATGGAATAAGGTAGGGACATTTAAGGGACCATACTGGTTGAGTTGAAGCAAAATACATAAGATGTGTTGAGTGTAAAATTAATCCTCCCCTCTATGAATTGAATTATAATTGAATTAAAATAATAATATAAATAAATATATCCTCTTAGAAGTAAAGCTGGATCTGATGTGTGAATGTGGTGTGTGTAAATAAAAGCTGGGAACATGAGAATGAGTTATGAATATTTTTAAAATATTGGAACCACTACTGTTATTGTAATTGTTATCTAGAAATTCTCAAAAAGGATTGTTTGGGTGATAAAGAGGGATATCATGTTCTACATGAAAAATCAGTCAAGGAAAACACTACGAAATCCAGTTCTATCCTGATACACAGTCACCAGAAATCTACGGTATTTCTGAGATTTCTAGTTTTAATATTATTTTGGGAATCTATGAGCCCTTTACTTTGAAGTCTATAGGTTTGAGGAAAGTCACTTCCAAGGAGCCCTGAATTATAAAAATATCACTGTCTTATTCTGATAATGGTGAAGTTTTAAACAAAACACAACATAAGTTTCATGCACAGTGTTCCAGAAGCTTTAGTGACCCTTTCAGCAAAGACCTGTACTGCTAATGCCAAATTTGGTGACTCACACATATCAGCCACTGTGTGTGAGCAAGACGAGGCTACATTGGGTCACTATAAGTCAATGTCAATCCCTTGACAGTAGGTTTGGGTTTTGAAATGCCCACGGTTGAAGAAGCTCTGGTAGTCCTGGTGGTGGGTAAGTGTGAGATTGCTAAATATGAACATAAGTGAAATAAGCTGCTTATAGCCATCTGACTCCTGAAAATAATAGTGAAGTTGAAAAAGAGTCAAATCAGCAAACAACTACCTCAAAGTAGTAAACACTAAGTGAAGCAAAAGGTTCCTTGCTTCAGGGCAGTCTTAAAATATTCCTTATACAGTATTTTCTGTATGCAAGGAAGTATGCTATTATATTATATAATTCTCCTGGAATTTTCATAAGTTAATGTTTATTCAATCATTTTATTTCTTGGAAGATAATGTGAAGGATATGATTATTTTCATAAATTAGATTTGCAGTACAGCAATTCAATAAGTTTTTTAATGATGGCTTAAAGTAAATTTGTTGTTTTACTATCTTATGATGGTTGCTATAGCATGCTCTGTCCACCTTAGTAGTATAAATATAGTTGGCATTAAAAAGCCTAGGTTTTCCAAAATGTGGATTTTTTAAGTAATTGAGATGTTGGAAGTCTTTCCAATGAAGGAAAGGAATCCATTCCGTTGTGATTCTAATGGCACATCCTTCTGAATTAAGTTTGTGTATGGAACACATAAATCTACGAAATTCAACCTTATGGATCTCTAGTTATTTGGTATGCTTTTTACACCCTTATCTTTTTAAAATGTCTGTACATGAAAACTTCACCTAATAACTAGGCTTCAGGAATTTTAAAAATGATACAGACTGACTTGAAAAGTAACAGCCCTCTCATATTTTTAAAAATTGAATTGTTCCTTTGGACATCTGTTCAATGTTTGCTTGTTTCTTTGGTTTTTGTTTGTTGGTTTAGATCATTTCATTTAGTCATTGAAAAAGGGGTGACTAAATCTTTATAGATTTAGAAAATACTATTAAATATGCAATAGTATAATAATGATAGCAGTTTATTGCAACCATTTAATTAAGGGTAACAGCTTTTTCAAACTCTAGAATCCAATCCAAACATAAATGCATGGGATTTGATAACTAGAGAATTGTCTTTGAAAGGAAGGATGACATGATAGCTAATGCATGCACATGGAAACTAATTAGATTTTTTAGCTAATGAATCCCCATTTAAATAAATGTGATTCGATAAATAATGGATCCCCATGGAAATGAATAGAATTGGATGACTAACAAACCCCAGTGAAATGAATGTGATTCGATAGTTATCGCATCCTCATAAATGTGTTAGATTGAATCCCATTCATTTTAATTGCAATAAATTAAAATAGCTTTTGTTCATGGCCTAAGATCAAGTGTTCTGTCCTCTAGTTGGAGGCTGTATTGTATTCAAGCATGCAGACTTGACTTACTAATCTCAAAGTCTACTTCCTTCTCTACCTATATAACCTGTAAGTCACACATAACATTCATCTCCATAGGGATGAAGCCTATCTATTTCAGGGGAGCATTTTTAAACATTTTATTGGGAGCTCGAACAAATCTTATCACAATCCATCCATCCATCCATTGTGTGTCAAGCACATTTGGACATTTGTTGCCATCATCGTTCCCAAAACATTTGCTTTCTACTTAAAGTCCTGGTTATTAGCATCTCCTTTTTCCCATCCCTCCCTACTCTCTTCTCCCTCATGAATGCTTGATAATTTATAAATTATTATGATATTGTCATATCATACACTGTCCAATGTCTCCCTGTCACCCACTTCCCTATTGTGTGTACCCAAGCGAGGAGGTTATATATTGAACCTTATAATTTGTTCCACATTTCTACCTCACCTTCCCTCCACCCTCCAAGCATTGCTACTCATCTGTACCATTGTCATCCTCTAGCTGAATCTGTAAGGTAGAATTGGGATCATACTAGTGGGGGGGTGGTGGTGGTGAGGAAGCTTTGAAGAACTAGAAGAAAGTTGCATGATTCATCATTGCTACACTTCACCCTGATTGCCTCGTCTCCTTCCCATGACCCTTCTGCAAGGGGATGTTGCTTTACCTACATATGAGCTTCTGGTCCCCAATCTGCACTCCCCCTCTTTTATATAATTTTTAGTTCTTTGATGCCTGTTACCTGATCCCTTCAACACCTGGTGATCGCAAAGACTGGTGTGCTTCCTCCATGTGGACTTTGTTACTTATGAGCTAGATGATGCTTGTTTACCTTCTAGCCTTTAAGACATGAGAGGTTATGTCTTTTAATAGCCAGGTGCCATCAGTTTTCTTCGCCACTTTTGCTTATGCACACATTTGTCTTCAGTGATCATGTTGGGAAGATGAGCATCATGGAATGCCAATTTAATAGAACAAAGTGTTCGTGCATTGAGGAAGTACTTGAGTGAAAACCCAATGTCCATCTGCTGTCTCAATACAAATCCTATAAGTATGTGCATGCAGATCTATTTTCCCATCATCTTATATAAATATATTTACCTATGTACATGACTCTATTTAAACTTTTATAAATGTCCTTTGCCTCCTATTTCTTTCCTGTATTTACTTTTACTTCCCACTATCCCTCAGTTCGTTTATTGTCAAATGAAGTCCATTAATTTCAATTGAGAATTTGTAGCTGTCAGGAAAAGAGCTATGTAAATAATGCCCATAAATTCATGGAAAAAGTCAGAAGATTATTTGCATGTCCAAATCCAAATAACACTGCATCCCTTTGTCTTGTCTCTTAAAATCAAAGAGCTACTTTCCAAACAAGGAAAATTAAATGGTAAAGATTATACTTAATTAAAAAATGTGTATTATATATATGTATTTGTGAAAATAGACTCATGTGAAAAATAGAAATGTAAGAAGGAAGCACATAATTGCCTTAGATATAATGATTTCTCTGAACAAACCATATTTGTCATATTATCACATTTACTAAATTGTTATGATCATTTATGTTTATATATTCCCATTAGCCTTTGTGCTTTGTGGCTAAGATCAACTTTTACTAATCTAGCTATGCTAAAATTATGCAGGATGAGGATTTAGTAAATCCTGGAGTCTCTAGTTCACAGAGGAGAGATACATACTTGAGTAAGCATAGAATGTTATAGAATTTCAGAGTATTACCTAATTAGGGTAATTATAATTTGTAGGCATCTACTTCTATGTTCATTTAACCTATGTTTAGTTCTCCTAACTACTCTATGAAGTGAATAGTGAAATATTGAATGAGAAACCTAGTCTATATAGGACACAATAGGAAGGTCCTCAATTAGCAAGACATGAGCAAAATCCCAACTTGTGAGATATGGAATGAGCACGTGTACTTTATATTACATTGCCATCATCAGGTATCCACTATAAAAATGTCAGAGATAAGTTTAGGACTAACACAGGTCCCACTTGAATGAAGGCTATAGGACATATAGATGATGACCTACATGAAATGGGGAAACCCTCAAAGATAAGCTAGGTAGACTAAGGTAAATTCTCTCATTTGTACATTTGATCATGCCTTGCCTGACAGAACTCACTTTAACAGCTATAGGTTAAAGTACTTTACATTAAGATAATTCTTGTCTATCTTTACTAACAATGGCAGAGAAATAGATTTACTTAATCAGGTTGCCTGACTATGGTTTGTGTTTAGCCCTAGACACTAATAGAGAAAGCATCTGGACCAAAGATATATGTATGATGCTGTATGTTTTGGAAATGGCAGACTCTGGGAAAAGTGTCCAGTATGGAAACACACTAGTTGGTACTTTGGTTTTGATATCATCATTTAGCTTAAAGTGGAAAATTGTTATTTCACACTAGAGGGGATTTTTGATTTTAATTTGGCCTTCCCAAAAAGGTGAGAAGCTTCATTAAAGATATCCCTCTGTTCATTAATTAATTGATAAGCAGTTGTAATAAAGTGCTTAGAGGAGTGGTTGTCATTAAGGAATTTCTCTAGAGGCAATATTTCAGGAAGAATGAACTATCAACTAAGGAATATTCCAAACTAGTGTTTAATATGCACAAAGAGTAAGGGCAGAGGAAGTTTATATTTCTCTGAAGCTATAGGAAACACATTTTAGCATCTCAAGATAATTTGATATTTAAGGGAGAATTCCCATGAATTTTATAAGTGGCTTAATAGTGCACAAGAGATAGCAAGTGATAATTTTAATAGATATATTTATATTTAATATTTATGTATCTGTTTATAATTATCTTAATACTGTGAATGAAGTAGTTAGTTTAAACAGTATTGGAAATATGATTTCATTAACTTGCCTTTTGAAGTTTTCTGCTCTTGTGATTTTTACAGTGTCTTACACAAATTGCATGCTGACTCTGGTCTCCTCTTCCTGAGCTTCTTCTTCTGCCACTCTCTCTCATCCCTGGCATGCACAATTTTTCAGTTACTATGGAACTTCCCACAACGAAATTATTTCTCTCAGAATCTACTCACACGCGCAAAGGTCAATCTGTCCAAAAAACACTCAGGTAAAGTCAATAGGCTGTGAAGTACTGTCAGAAGTTGAAAAAGAGACTCACAAGACACGTTCTACACACACACACACACACACACACACACACACATGCATTTTAATGTTAATCCCTGGGGGATGTACAGCAAATGAAGAAACATTCACTCAAAAACTGTGCTTCCTCTAACTACAGGAAACAAGATGGTGACTTCTGAAGAGCCATAACCAGTTCCTTTTCCCAAGGGAATCACTCTGGAAAGGGACGGACAAGAAGGCAATGTTCCCTCCGGCTTCCAGTGGAGGGTCACTAGAGACGGCAGCACAGGGTAAATCCGCTGTTTGGGTGAGGGAGACTGTACTTCTTAATGGACATAGAAAGCCTCCTCTACTGCCAAGGGTCTGGAAGTTTTAAACAGCTGGATTTGTGGTTAAATACCCAATGTGGGGGCTGAGCCCTGGAGGCCTAATGGTGGAGTGCAGGACTGCGGCCCACTGGGCTGACAGTTCAAATCTAGCAGCAGCTCTCCAGGAGCAAGGCTGGGCCTCCCACCCTCCACCAGAGGGTAATGATGCCCCCCCCCTCCAAAAAAAAAAAAACCCAGTGTGTAAGCCACTTTGCCAACTGGAAATCTGAGCTTTTTACTTCAGTTCGTTCACCGTGGGCTTTCTATCTTTAGGACTTTCTACTTTTGTACATTTCATTAGAATACTTTGCCTTCTTGAGTGCCCTTTGAAAAGATTTGGTCAACTCTTTATGTTAATCATTATTTCATTCACTTTTGCTTCTGTATGTTCAAAAGGAAATTTTAGATTATTTCTGATCATAGTTTCTGGTATTCTGACCCCCTCCCCTCCTCTTAATGACCCTTTCCTTTCTTAGAGCTTGGCAATCCCATGTCATTTTACCATGCAACTGATCTCTGCTCAGACTGTTCAATGCAACACATCTGTTCTTGAGGTGCTGTCTAAGTTAAAATGGTACACAAGCCAGGACTTGGTTTAATTTTTCTTATCTTCAAACTAAACTTGCTTACCAGCAGTTAATGATCTGTTTCATAGGGAACTCTTGGTCTCATAGGGGAGTGACGTTGAGTTTCTCTCTCTCTTTCCATAGCTGTGGGCAATTTCATCCTGGTGCATCCAATAAATTAACCATTTCTGTTGTTAGAAGGGTCTTTGCACACGTCATGGTTTTTGTGAAGTTTTGTTGTGAGAGTTTAAGAATTTTTTCTATCACCAATGATATGTGTTCAGGCTATCAACTGTTGAGTTTTGTTTCCACCATTCACATTCTTGTCAGCATTTTGACTGAAGGGCTTGAGAAGTAAAGACTGAAGACTTTGGCAGAATTCTTCAATTTCTCTGTCTTTGATGTTAGTGGCTCTATGACAATCATAATAGAAAGTCTTCCTTGTAAGCATACAGATAGTGCCCTATCAAAAACATCATTGTACTTTAAGCTAGATCTAGGAATATTCATTTTTAACAATGAATGTTATGCCATTTCTTTTTGTCATTCCCAGCATAATAAGCCATTAATTGTCCAATCCAAAATCGTTCATGTCAGCATACTGAAAGATAAAATATTGATCTTTAGCTTATGTTTTCCTATTAAATAATTCCAAAGTCCCTAAATTTATATTTCTTATGTTCCACATTCTTGCTATTAATGTATGCTAAAAGCAATTCCTTCTCATTGGGTCAGCAGCCTGAAAATATATTACTGACAATATAAATGATTCTGAAGCTCTCATAACAGAGCTTCACAAGAAAAATGACACAAGCAAAGACCCCTGTAACAACAGAAATGGTTACTAGCTCTATGGCATACCAAAAAAACCTTCTGAAACATCTGCTCTATCTATGCCACTAAGCTGGAATCACATGAAGGAGGACCTTTCTCCCAATAGTATCTTAAAAACCCGCAATGTTGAAAGCTCACCATCCAGAACTGTATCAAGCAATGTTTCATTGCAATCCATAAAGTTTTCAGGGAGAATTCTTTCAGAAGTGAACTGCTTTCTCTCTTTACAAGTCTGTTTCATTTGAAGCCTCTTCACCATCCGTGACCTTGCTGGTCTTTCTAAGACAAGTGGCATAGCTTCCTGCGTTGCAGCAACAAGTAAGCCAACACCAGACATCAAATTGATATGTGAGTCGAATCAGTTATTCTATGACTGCATGGTTATAATGTGTTCAAATAATTAAAGGATAGCAGGCTCTAAAATGTAGTTAAGGTAAAATGGCAATGTCTCACAGAATATGGAGTAATACTTAATTTTTTAATTATTTAAATTATCAAGGGTTCATAAGGGAGCAAGTAGTGGGGAGGGAGGGGAAAAAGAGGTGTTAATACCTAGGGTTTAAGTATAAAGAAAATGTTTTGAGAATGATAATAGCAATAAATGTACAGCTGTGCTTTGCATACAATGGATGGATGTATGGATTGTGATACAAGCTGTATGAGCCCCTAATAAAATGATTAAAAACAAAACACAAAAGAATCAAATGGCAATTTGGGGTTTGAAACTGTAATATCAGCAATGAAAATTAAATCACTGCTAGAAAAAAGGCTTACATTGACAGAATTGGGAGACTGAAAGATAGAAACTTAAAGAATTGATATAACACAACCTGAAGAAAGAAGCATATTTATATAAATAGCTTAAAATATGTGACAACACTAAAAGTGCCAACTATGTGTAGCTAGAGTAGCAGAAATAGAAGGGACAGAAAATGTATTTAATATAATAAAAGAAAAATGGGTCAGGGCTTGCCAAACTTGACGCAATGTATTAATCGATATAGCCAAATTGCCTAAACAGTCCCCAGAGAGATTAACTGCTAGCATGGTATGAATTGTGCCCACATTAAACGTTATGCTGAAGAATTACTTAACAGAACCTGTGGCAATGTTCTTTAGAAATAGTGTCTTTGAGTGTATCAGTTAAATTATCACTGAGAAGAATGTGTATTGGGAGAAAGATGGGGTTATCTGTTTTTGTAAAGTTGTATAGTCTCAGACACTCACCCAGGTAGTTCCACTCTGTCCTTCAGATCACTGTGATCTAGAATCTACCATGTGCCCTAATCCATCATAAATCATATCCTCATTAAAGAGAACAAGAGACCCAAACAGAGATGGGGAAATTATCTGAAAAGATAAGGCAGGGATTGCTATAATGTATCTCAAAATCTAGGAATGCCAAGAACTGTTACAGATAACAGTTATTGGAAAAAATGGATCTTCTCCTAGAGCCTCTGAAGGGAAGATGACACTAATGATTCCTTGAATTCAGACACCTAAATTATAGACTGTTACACAATATATTTCTGTTGTTTCAATGCACTGTGCCTTAATTTTGTTATACTAGACCTAATAAATGAATTCAGCATCCTAATATAGCATACTTACAACGTGCAAAAACAACGATAAAAAATGAAAGCAGTGTGACTGAAACCACTCACTACTAGGAAATCCCAGGTGGAATAATAGTTGAGGTCTCAAAGAATTTGAATTGTGATTGTAAAGGTCAGCAGTTCAAAACCAAAATCAAGCTCTGTGATGAGGTTCTTCATTTCTGTCAGGATGGATCGTCTTGAAAAAAGGACAGCTCTATCCTCTCCCACAGGGGTCACTATACATCAGGACGGATGCCAAAGCCACAAGTTTTGAGTTTCTCATAAGAAACAATGGAGATCCAGCGGCAGTAGATATATGTATTTTAATTGCCAATATAAGGCAAATGAGCAAAAAATTCAATCAAAAATCTTATAGTTAGCAAAACTTCCTTCACCAAATGGAGTCAAAGTCAATGCATTCCCAGATAACTAAAAAAAAAAAAAAAATTGTCAGACCTGCTTCACAAGATATATTAAATGAAGTTCTTTCTTGATTCCTTGACACCAGAATGCAATTCAAAAACACAAAAATAGGGCTGAGCCCCAGTGGCATAAGTGGTTGAGTGCGGGACTGTGGCCCACGGGATTGGTGGTTCAAATCCAGCAGCGGCTTTAAAGAGCAGTGCCTGGTAGCTCCTACAACCACCAGAGGGCAGTGATGCCCTCCAAAAAAAACAAACAAACAAGCAAACACAAAAAACACAAAAATATAAAGAGCACCAGTATGACTGCATATAGTATTGTTACTTTTCACACATTCTTCCTTTACTTAAAATAAATTGCATATATATTGTCATTTCACAGTTAGTAAAATGCATGGAAATATAATCATTTGATAGAAAAAGCACAGAGGAAGGAAGTTAAAACAAAACTTCATTAGTGTAGGAAAAATATCTCAACAAATTGGACTAGCTAAAACTTCCTCAAACTGATAAAGTGTGTCTATGAAATTTTGGCAGCTAACATGCTTAGTGGTAAAAGAACTTAATTATGAAAGATTTGTCACTTTCTTCCGAACACCAAGAATAATACAACCATGTCCATTCTCAGCACTTCTAATTAATATCTAATCAAGTGGCTCAGGTTTTGGTAGTATTTTGTCAGGTCTTTCTCCTGTAGTGTTTTTTGGGGACTCAAACCTCCAGTTTTTCAGTTAGCAACAGAACTATAGAGTAGGCTGGTGATTTAATGTTAGTAGGCACTGAAATCTTTATGAAATACGGATTTTTTTCAATTTTCATATAGTCTCCATAAATTATGGTTGATAGGTGGAGAATTACAGAGTTGGCAACAGATTTCTCCCTATGTGGCTTCTCTTAAATGTCCCCAAGTCCTGGCAATGCACATGTTCCTTTAAGTATGCAAACTCTGAGCATGTACATCCTTTGTGGGTCTCAGTATTTCTATTTTGACTTACAATAGGAAAAATAATGGATCTGTGGAAAGAGTCATATGAGGAAATGTGTTCCATAAACTAAGAAGAATTTAGACTCTTCTGAATAAATTCCACTGTGTGAAAATATGTTAGCCATTCTGACATTATAGAATTCTTTGCACTTTTCAAAGTTATAAAACATTTCAAAAGTTAAATAATGATATTAAACAGTCCTAAGAATTCATAAGTTATGATGGTGGGTTGTTTTAAGGCACTTTAAAGCAGAATAATTTGGAATTGTATTGATTCATTCAGCTAAAAATGCCAATGTATATCTTCATTTCACTTTTCATTTAGAAACATAATCAAGAAAATATTAGTAGTACAGACTGTTACTTTCGATACTAAATTAGAGCACTTAAGCATGTTCAAATTGATTTCTTTTTCTCACGAAACCAATGAGTCACTAAAAGTAAATTTGAGAGGAAAACACTTTGCTCCTTTGTATCGAAGATTCTGGAAAAGATTGGAGAAAAGAGCACTTGATGGAATATATAAAGACAGGTGGAAGAGGAATGAAATGTTTTATGATTTAGTCTTGGTCAAATACTGCAATAAAATGTATTTTCTATACTGATTGTGACTTCAAAGGAGTCTCTAAATAAAGTTGTACTGTGTTTAAAATTGGGATTTTATTCTACAATAACATATTCAATAATATATAAAGACCAGTGATCAATTTCAAGTTTTCTTGACCAAGTTTCAGCTGGTCCAAATGCAAAGATGAGGAGCTGGGCAGTGGAAGTGAGAGCAGAGCAGGCCAGAGTAGGAACAGAAGGGCAAATTAATGAAGCGGCCTCAATACCACACACTTGGGATAAACATAAGATAGCTTTATTATTGTTGTCATTATGTGTATGTTACAAAGATCAAAAATTATACTTGGAAAATGATACATAGTCTCAAAGGTCGGGTGAGTAGAAAGTGAGACAGCAGGTCATGATTTGCTCAAAGATTGGGGGTGATAATAGCCTTGGCTATGAATTGATTGATTTTTTACCATGTGAATAAGAAGGGCTAACTTGTCTTATACAGACTCTCATCCAATACTGTGGACATTCCTGCAAGCTCAAAAATGTGCAGGCATGCAGAAGGTGTGTTGATTGGTTGTAGCTTTATGTCTACCCAATGGAGTGACATGTGAACAATAAGAAAATGTCTACTTGTTGTTTATAAGAATACTCAAGGAAAGAGAGGAAAACAGTCTGCTAAAGCCAGGAAAGACTGAACTGTACAGAGGGATATGCATGGTTACCTGCCTCAAGGATGATAGATGACAGACTCGAGAATGGTACCCATTACATGCTCCCAGCTTGCCCTTGGAAGGCGAGTCTTTTAATCCAAGACTACTTGAAATCTGGCTCAATGTTTCTGAACCCTCAGTTTCTACTCTATTCCAACTACTATAACCATCCTTTTGATTTACTTACTGTCCTATGACAAGTATCCATTTGAGAAAGTGCCATTTTGTGCTTTTATGACAATATTCTCTCTTGTCCCTGTATAATCCGCTAGTTCAACCCTTGGATAACTTCCCCACTTGATAGTTTCTGCACATGCCATTTTTGCTTACACAACATTATGCCTTCATAGAGTTTTTGGTTGTGTGTATAGTCACTGCCTGAACAAAAATGCAAAAACAATAGAAAGACCAGAAATACTGCACTATAAATTAGATAAATTGATATGGAAGCATAATGTCAGGGCCTCTGCATAATTAGAATAGAGTATAATTCCATCTTAAAATAGACTGGCGAGTAATGGAAAACTCATGTCAAGCATTGGTGACAAAACCTATAACTGTGTTAGAATTCTTCACCCACCATGTCTTACTATTGTTTGAATATTTAATTTCATAAGTATTTTTGTTGGTGATTTCATTTTGAATAGTGTACAGTGTTTAAAAACAAAAATAAAACATTTTACTTGACTCAACATTTATTTCCATAATTTTCCATATTTTCTAATTAATTTTTTTTTATTTTCTAGTCAGACAAAGGGTGGTAACATCAAAGTTATATCCCAAAGAATGGAAAAATTGGTACAAAAGCTTGTCTGAAATATGTTCATTTGCATCACAAGTGAATTGCTAATAAACAAAAGTGTGAACCATTATATATACCACAGAAGCAAATACCAAACCTATTCTAAGGAATTTTGTGACTCTTCCCAATGCAAAATATGGCCATCTGCACATCATCTGTGATCAGATTAGTATGTATGTACATGCACAAAATCTGAACACATAAGTCTCTCTCCATTCTCCCTCTTCACTCAGGACCTCCAGCCGTCTTTTTCTTTTGTTGTTCAGATTATAATCTTCACTATCAAAAGACAGGCACGCTTCTGCATCATTTTTTTAAACTGAGCTGAGTGGCAGCATGAGCTACGCCTTGGTCTACTGACCTCAAGGTCAACAGCCCCAACCTACAAGCTGCTCTGAAGAAGAACGGCAAGGTGTTCTTTCCCTATAAGCAGTTATGGTCTTGGAAATTCCCAGAGGCTGCTTATTTGCTTTGTTTAAGCAGTGATAAGCCAGAAATATTCAGATGTTATGTCATAGAGTCTATTTCTTAGTATATTAAAATGTATATTCTCAGTTAAATGCATATAATTCATCATTATCTAACTGAATGACTATTAGAACATATGAATGGTTTACCTAAAAGAAATCAAAGGGTAACATTTGTAAATGTCATTCCTAAATTGCCAATATCAGAACCTCAGAATATTCACAAACAAACTTAATTCGGTTTTGCTCACAAATAAACCACAGCCAATGCAATGATGTTTATCTGTTACTAGCACTGAAACACACAAATGTCATTCTCTGGAATACACATCTATCAGACTAAATGACTGAATTTACATCAGCTATTTGATGGAATAAAATAAAGTCATTTTAATGGGACATACCCAGTGGATCAATGTTTTCTGCTTTGAAAATGAACATCTTAGTTTTCCCCAGGCATTTATAAGAAAACAAGAGATCATTATTCTATGACAGTGTTTCATTCCATTGACATTTCAAAACCGAGGCTGCTTCTTCCTTGTCTGTGTGTGAGATTATACACAAAGAAGTTGTACATGACTGAAGGAGCATGGTGCTCATCCTTTTGAATGATGTTCATTTTTAAGTAATATTTGGCCTGATTTGTCAAGTGCTTAAACTATGCTTCTTTCATAAGGAAGTGCCACTGAAAAGGTATATTAACTGCTTTAAAAGTTGAGCATAATGCTATTGACTAAATGACTCAAATGCTTCCTTAAATAGTGCCTTAATAGCCTGAAAGAGTAAATGTAACTTCAAAGATGCCAAAAACGAAACCATGGAACATCTCTGACACTAAAATAATCAATGTAACTATTCCATTTTGCAAAAGGTTTTGTGGCTGTGCAAAAGGTTTTAGACTGTTTTTTTAAAAAATGTTTTCTCTTTCCAGGATAAGCAAAACAACTGAATGAAATAGATTGCAGAGGAAGTGGGGGGGGGGGAGCTGTTGTGGGAAATGCTCTCTTTAGGGTTCTGGTTCCAGTGAAAGAAAGCAGCAATGCTCAAATCACAGAAGCTCATTTCCATGAAAAAATAATGGTAGTCTGGATCAGAAAGGAATTAGTGCTGAACCTAAATCAAAATTGCAGGTTGTATCTGAAATATTATTTTCTCAGCATGTCAGAGATGATGAGCTGAATGTATTTTAGTAAAGAGCACACAGAAGACTCTATTAAACAGAGATTTATCTTTGGACATCATATATTGACTGGAAATGTGATGACCATAGATTTTTAATGAGTGCATCATTTGTTCAATAACAATTTTATTGGTGTTGTCTAGGGCATATGCTGAGGAGAGAGAATTGGGGGATCACTACCTCGGGTGAGCTCACAGACATGTCTAGGGAAGAAATAATTAAACATCTCCCAATAAAATGGCCACCTCACCATGATGGTATTTTTTCCCACCGCCCCCCCCAATGATATCTTTTTATTCACAAGACTTAACCTTTGTATGATTTGAAAACATTTGAAGATGCATTCATGCATAATTCAGGTATGTGTTCCCTATTTTTCTAGTGTCCTATCTAGCTTATAGCCTTGCTAAGTTACTGTAGAGTCTCTATCCTCTCTATATAGAGAGATGACAGATAAATGATTATAGGTATATGATAGATGATAGATAGATAGATAGATGATAGATAGGTAGATGATAGCTATAATAAGAGACATACTATACTAATAATCTTGTTTTATAATTATATTTATAAAATTAAAGAAATGCTAATTATTATCCTCATCTTCCAATCACCATAGTGGTTAAACCCCTCTTCACTTTACCCACTTGTTCTCTAAATTCCAGGAGGATGCTTAGCAAGTCATTATTTTCCTACAAGAACAAACTCTTCTTTAATACTGAAAGATCTCCTGTGCTCTTGCCTCCATTTCCCCCTCAATAAAAGGTATGAATCTACATTAATCCATTAATCTCCTTTTGAGCTCATTGAAATATGAAAGAAATTGAGATATTTTTCTGTTAAACCAAACCTGCTTCCATGTAATGTACTAAGTGATGCTATGGTAGAGTCAAGTTGCCTCTGCGAGTTTTTTAAGCTGTAAATCTTGACTGGAGCAGAACATCTCATATTCCCCCTTATGAAGGAACAGTTGGTTCTTAACTTATGACCCAATATGACAATGAGGTGCCTTTTCTCCCCCTCTTCCTCCTCCTCCTTCTTTTCTGCCAATTCACCATTATTTGAAGTGTGTTTACAATTAGTGAAGACATATGTGTTAATCAACTGAGCTTCCTGATTCGGCAGATGTGGAATTTAACTACTCGATCTCATACTGGATAAACAGACCTTAGGTAAAAGAAGTGCCTTTTATTATGTAGCCAGTGGGTTCAAATTGCCCACCATGCTGCCAGCAATGACGTTTCATCCTGAGTCCAACAGAGCACCTCTGCACAAAAGATGCAATACAGTAGAGTCTCCCATATCTGTAGGAATCTATAAATGCTTGCCTTTATTCAATCATGAATTTGAACATAAATAATCAATGTTTTTAAATCAAGTACTTATTAGATCTGCCATACACATGGGAGACCTCTGAACTTGGTGAGTGTGCAATTAATGGAGGGAACAACTCACATATATAAGCTTTGCAAACATGGTTTACATATTTGATCCTTCTCTCCTTGCTGCTGGGTAAGAATGTAGGAGTAGACTAGGTGATACATTTGTAAAATACAATAAATTCCACTCAGACTTTCAGTTAAGATCATAAGGCGATTTTAAAGTAGCACGTGGTGAGGGGGCCTCATTGGATTAGCGAGGCCAATTGTTACAAGGCAGAGGTCAAACATGTCCCCACATTCCATTCTTTTTAGCACTATAGTGACACCAACCATTTCCCTCTCAATAGACTATTTTCCACACACTCCCCTTGGTTCAATAGCTCATTGCAATGGTCACATAGAACTCATGGTGTTCATTGGGTAACACTCTTTGCTCTAATAAACATATCTGTCGCATTTCTACTCCATCCTAGCATGTTGAAATCAACTCAGAGGCTGTGAATTTGGATTGGCTTCTATTCAGAAACAATGACTTGCTTACAGAAAACTGAGATAAGGACTTTAATCTATGTTTATGGAGGGTTTAATTAAAAACATAACAGGTAACAATTTAATACATGGTATATCAGTGATCTCAAATCAAACAAACAATACCCCCCTTATTTGATCACTGAAAGCTTCTATCTTAATCAATGGATTACACTAATTTAAACCATTTGAAAAGAAATAGTCAGAAAAACTTGGAAAGCCAGAAACTGCTTAGGGTTTCTGATTATAGGGTTGCTGAGAAGTGAGGGAGATGAAAAGTTATTTATTAAGAAGAACAATAGAAACTGGAGAGATTGCATCCTGTCGAAGATGGAAAATGGGAGAACTGGAACAATAAATAAGTCCTATTCAGTTCTGGCTATCATTAGTTTCACTGTATAAGAACATAGGAAAGCATCCTCAATAGTGTGGATTGCATGAGAACTGCTTCCTCAATGCAGCAAACCCATCGGCTTATATATGTGGAATATTGCCCAGGTATAAGCCATGGTCCTATATGTCATCATCCAAACCAACCTCTCCTACGTAAATGCACCCACTGATTCAGTACACAATGGAGAAAAGTGGGGGACAACTTGTTAAACATGATTATGTGATTAATACAATTCCTGATCATCAACTGACAATGACTCAAGAAACAAAAATGTAATTTTCAGAGCTATGAAAGTATTCGAGTGTTATTTGGGGCAAAATGTTAACTAAGTAGCAGTGTCAGATTCTAGCGTGTTATATTTTGGAAGCGCCCTGAATCAGCAGAATAGGAACACATGCAAAACAAGCAATGCAAATACTCTTTGTTTATGGTTAACACTTTACTTCTTTGTCAACATCCACAGCCAATTCATGTGGAATGAAATGCTTGCAGTTTTGTGTGGGTCAAAACAACACTGGTAATATGAAATTGGTGAAAGCCAGAGGAAAACACAAAAATACTCAGGAGCTATATCTGGCTACTTAATTTAATAACAAACCATTACATTTGGTCTTACCTATGTAATAACCATTATGAACATTGACTATGTGTGAACTTATATTTATTTAACAGTATATTTATTTAGCAGAGATTGTGTCTAAATGATGCTCATGGGAAATGATGTTATTTCAATTGATAAGTGTCAAGTTTTAAGTTCTTTGTGTAGTAAACAATTTAAGTATGATTAGTTGGTGCTATCTAAATAGATGCCAATAGGCGTGTAAACTACAGCACAAGTGGATTTTAGTAATGTTCCTTCAGCCATGTCACACCTGCTGATGTAACTTTATAGATGCATTGCTCTTGGAAGAGCAGTGAAAGTATCAACTTGGCCTGCTTTTATTCCCAAGCATGTAGCAACTTAAGTAAGAAAAAGTATTCTTGGTCTTGTTATGTAATTGATAAATAATAATGAAAGTACCTTTATTATAAAGAAAGTATCGTTCTTGAGTTAGATAATTATTATCAAAATCATTGTTAAAGAGACCTGATGAAAATCTGTGGCAATTACTTTCATAAAATCTTAATAATGGAACTAAAAACAGCAATTTGACTATTGCTATGACCAAGTTAAGCATGAAATATGATCAGAATAAACAAAGCTAAGGATGCCACTTAGTTTGGATCACGTAATGAATCACTGCTCTCAGTCAGATTTTCATGAGTGGGGAAAAGGGGCTACCATGCAAAAGTGTGCTGAGGTCTCTCCCAATCCCACAGGCACACCTACTGGGGAGATAAGCAATGTTGAGGGGTAAATCAAGGCAAGAGGGGGCAGGGGAGGAGGCTCACCTAGGAGAAGACAAGGACATTTCTGTTGGTAGAAAACAGGAGCACCAATCTCCTAGTGAAGGGAAGAAAGAACAGTACTTTTACAGCTCTCCAAAAGGATAGTCTTCCTAGGACTAAAGTGCCTTGGCCTGAGACTTTATGCAGTCCCTCGTGACCCATACCAAAAGCCATAGAATACTGGGACCTAGGACCTTGATCTTCATAGTATACAATGCACTGCAAAGACCATTTCAGAGGGTTGTAGTATGGAAATCTTCATAGGTGAATCAGGCTGTACCTCAAACACACCTTTATCCTGAAGACTTCAGGGAAAAATTGCATGGATTGTGTAAAAGCACAGAACAGTTACTCCAAGAGTTTTGACCAGACAACAGGTATACTCACATATACTTATGTACTACTTCAATATCCTACTGGATTTATGAAGACATGTATTAGTCTGGCAGACCTGTGCATGACACAGTGAATAGTATTTTATTTTTCTTGACCATCTATTCCATTGCTTGTGTAAATAGTGTCCAATCACATAAGGACTTAATCTGTGTAAATATGTAACCCATGCATTTTGACTTATAGTTAGCCTTTGCTTGATTAATCTTTTCTCAGTATGATTTTAAATACATTACCAAAAACAAAGCAAAACAAACTCACTGCCATTGAGTCAATGCTAATTCATAGCAAGTCTCCCTATGAGTTTACAAGCCTGTGACTTTTGATAGCACTTAAAAATCCAGTTGTTCCTCAACAGAGCAGCTGATGGTGTCAAACTGCCAACCATGTGGAGTGTAGCTACACTTTGAGGGCTCTTTTTAAATACATCACTGTGGGATAAATCAATGATGATATAAACTAAAGGATCTAATGTTCCAGGGAGATGATCAATAAGATTATCTTCCACTAAATAACTATGGTGTCTCTAAAGTGAACCAGAAATATATAGAAAACATAACATTAGGGGTTGATTTGTGGTTTGCACTTAATCCTAACTCCAATCTAAGAACAATTAGTACTTAAGATATATCCCTGCTTGATATGCACTCACATGAAGTAAGCAGAGGTTGGTGAAGAAGTTAGATGGTTCCTGGCTATCGGTAAGAAATAGTGCCTGGGATCTTAAAGGCGTGTTTCCAAATGAGCAGACATCTATGTGAGACATCAGCAAAACCCACATGGAAAAATCACACCAGCACCCATGAACAAAGGATTGGAAATTACACAGTATATATCCAAAGGAAGGGATGTTATAAGAGCTTAAATTTTGAAATTCTGGTTTACAGAGACTATGGATGACAGTGTAGACCCAAAATACAGTTATGGTATCTGCACATGGAAAAAGTCTCTGGTTATTTGCCTATGACCATAAGTGATGGGTTGGAATAGCCTGGTCATTCACACAGAGAATATTTGAAAGGTAATCATGGTAGATTACAATTATAAATTCAACTTGAATGGTTTAAGCCTCATCTTTTGATTTCTCTTTTGATACACCTTCAGCATGATGTGACTTTTAATATTGTCTGGTTTGCTTGTTATTTTCCAATTGAATATCTGTTGCATTTGGTTATTGTTGGTGGCATGCATAACTCTCTGTTATCTATATTGGCCTGTTTTTTTAGTATATGAAGCCCAGGTTGGGTGAATCTATGTAGACAATAGCTGTGATAGGGTTTCTGGGGAGTATGGCAGGGAAAGGAGAAATGGGGAACTGATAGCAAGGAGTACAAGAAGGTAGAGAATATTTTGAAAATGATTGCAGTAGCAATTGCACAGCACTGCTTGAAATGAGTGAACTGATGAATGGTGTAGATCGTGTCCTAATTAAATGGTTTGAAAAAAATTAGAAAGTTCCCTACCTCTTCTAGCCTATAGTTTCTAAGGCTGTAACAATTAAACTTAAAATCACATACACCATAATGACTAATGTGGTTATGGCAGAGTAGCTTAAAATTTATAAATTCTACAGAATTAAATCAGAAAAACATATTTTTTTACTATTCTATTAAAATTAAAAGGACTGACAAGTTTGACAGGTAAAATGACTAATTCTAATTATTAATTACTAATTTTATATGGAGCTAGAAGAAACCCAGGATAAGCACAGAATTTCTCAAGAAGAACAAAAATAGGAGGACTATCACTTCCTGATCTCAAAACATGCTGCAGAGTCACAGTAGTTAAAACAGTCTGGTATTCATAAAATGATGGAGGCATTGACCAGTGGAACAGAATAAAGAACCCAGAAATAAAGTCAGCAAGCTACAGACATTGATCTTTGACAAAGGGTCAGAGAGCATACAATGGGAAGGAGATCATCTCTTCAACAAAAATGCTGGCAAATTTGGGTTTCCATCTGAAAAAGAGTAAAGTCAAACCTCACCGCATGTACAAAAACCAACGCAAGATAGATCAAAAACACGCATGTAAGACGAGAGCTATAAAGATAATTAATATGAAAAAACTCCATGTTCTTTTACACAGAAACAGTATTCTAAGAGTAATTTTATTGTTAATGATGATATTAGTATTTTAATGCATGTGTTGAAGGAGGAAAATAATATTAGCAATATTAATAATGTACTATGGGCTGAGCCCAGGTGGCGTAAGTGGTTGAGTGCAGGACTGCAGCCCGCGGACTTGGCGGTTCAAATCCAGCAGCGCCTCTCAGGAGCAGTGCTGGGTAGCTCCCACGAACACCAGAGGGCAGTGATGCCCCCCTCAAAAAACAAAAAATCAGCAACAATGCACTATGTAAATGCATTAGGTTGATATTTTATAAATTATATGTGATGGAAAAATAGTGATATAATGTAAAAGCATAAGGTTAAAATATGCAACGATACAGATACAATGTGACATCTATTTTATTTTTTAAACAATATGGAGTCTCTCCCATATGAAAACTGTAAATGATGCGAAATATAGTGCTAATTCTCCCCTTGTAGAGCATACATTACAAGGTCAATATGAGTATTCGCAGAGATGAAGATCGACTCATTGATACAATACGTAGAATGACAGCTAGTACTATGTCTCAGCTTGTAAAACTAGCTGACCAGGTGTCTGACTGAACACTAGTCTAGATGGCATTGGGCAGTAATTACAGTCAATTAAATCAGTTGACATAGAAGAAAGCAAATTGCTCTCCATTTTGCTGCGCCTGTGGTCCATCTTGCTTGCTATCCTTCAAGAAATAGTCCCTTCTGACCACATGTCCAAAGCACGCAGACTTTACTATTTCCTAGAGAACACCAAGACACAGAATTTCTCTTTTGAACAACTGTGATTTTTACAAAAGACACTCTTTAAGTTATCCATCACAGCCACAATCGTATGGAAGCATGTAGATGGGGAAGATCTGGGTGAAGTTTGTTCTATTATAAGAAGAGCATCATGTGATGGATTTGATTCAATGGCAGTTAACAAAACCAACATTGAACATCTTCATCTATCTTTAGGGCTATGCCTTAATTGTGAAATTAAAGGTATGATTTTCCCTTATGCAGTAAATTGCTTTATTTAATTTAATGATACAATTGGTGCATTCAGGGACTTCAAACCCAGAGCGGCTGCTTACACCATCTAGCTGGGGTCTCTCAGTTTGATGAACTCAAAAAGGTGTATAGCTGTGGCGTGGCTGGATTCTCTCATTCTCAAACAGGAAAATGAAAGACTTTATAACTGAAAGTTGTTATTTTATAAAATGAGTAAACTGTAATGTTTATGTCAGAATGCAACCTATTCCAAATAAGTTTATGTTATTTTAAATTGTTTTCACTATTGAGTTATGATCCTTTAATATTTTTTATTAATTAAAAAAATATCAAACTCATGTGTCCTAATGAGGTTCCATTAGTCTAACACAATTTCAGCAGCATTTTCCAAGAGAAGGTTGCTGGTCGGGACCATGGAGTCAGTGGAAAGTCAGAGCGACCCTAATGTACACTAGAACCACATGTTCTTTAGTCATTGGGCAATCTCAAAAGTGTTGCTTTGTTTGAGCCTGTGGAAAACCCTCTATCAACTTGTCTCATCACATGTCTTTCTCTTTTTGGGTTACTCTCTGCTTTACCAAGGCTCTCGCGATGCCAAATCATTCTAGAAGTTTTAGGTAAGACTTAGTTTAATAAATCATGGAACACTATAGGACATTCATGGGTTTTGATTTGTAACTCAAAATGGGTACGCAATGCAGAAGCGTTTAAGATGGATATTACTAATCATCACTCTTTTAATTAGGTGGGAAATCTATCATTTTAAAGTTGCCATTAAGCAATCACTTCTACTCTATATCTATCCAAATACTACAATCCATAGCACCTTGCTTATTACCTAGGAAGATTAATGATTGCCAGAAAAAAGTTATGCTAAGGATTGTAGATTCAATTTCTGAACTTCAGCATAAAAATGTGGGTCCAAAACAAAGCATGGATTCATGTTTGTTTTGGTATTATTGGTATTGTTCATCTCTAACATCACCTTTATGTACTGTAGACTTTGCATTGGAAACTGCAATGAGAAATTATAAAATGAGTTCATGTCAACTCACTGACAGTGAATTGAATAAAATATTTGGCAATTTTTCCAGTTTTCCTGCTTGGTTTTGTTTGTATGTTTCATTAATTTTGTTGTAACTTAGATATGTCAACTCCCTTCATGTACAACATTGACCAATTGTGCATGCTAGAATTATATTTCATGATAGCTTACACTTTATGATGTCAAAAGTGCTATTTGTATTTTTAACTGGAATCACTCACTCAAATCTCTGAGTTCCCTAAAGCAACTAAGCATTCTTAGCCTTACATTCCTGATCTTAGAATTTACCAGAAAAAATATCGTTCTGCTGAATAAATTTTAAAAAGTATATCTGTGAATGCTTGTATTCTAGTACTAGGAAGATTGTCAGACATCGACAAATATTGTCACACTTTAATAACATCATGCCTCTTTGGTCTTTGTCAATGCTTCATTAACATCCCCATCAATATGTTTAGTATTTCTAGATCAACGTCTAGACAATGTCTAGACTTGTGCTCTTTCATCTAGAATTATATTGTGTGAAATTATATGAATAGTAATATGTACTACCACATGTACTTTCTAGAATTTTAATCTAGAGTGATGAGAAATAGACCCTGAGTAAGTATCAACAAGTTATCCACAGAAGACACTCAGAGGACGGCCTGCCAAACACTATAAAATGAAACCCATCAGAGACACTCCTGTTTTGCTTCCTGGCTTGTGGTCCCAATGTGCCATAGATCATGCAGCCATGGACAGGAGCATTTGTGCACGTAATACACTGAAGGAATCTCATAATAGGACATGATTTTTGCCTGTATTTATTTTATAGGTATGCATGTGAATAAGTTTGATTTCATTACTAATTAGGACATAAAACTATCCTAGTCTTGAAATATTTTTCTGTAGCAAATGAAATAATCACATCTCTGCTACAATTGTGTATTACTAAGCTCATTTACAATATGCTGCTATTTATAAAAATACTGCAACATAATTTAGAACATCCCCTTAAAAATAATACAATGTAAATAATTTAGAGTGCTACCTTAAAAATATTTAAGAAAAAATAATTAAATAACTTAGAAAATAAGGTTGACATAAAAATGAATTTTTATGCCATACTATCAGATTTTATTTAGTGAAGGTGAAGAAAACTCTCTCAATAATATGAAAACTTTGTGTGCTTAGGTAAAAGAATGCACTCGCTTGGTTTCAGAGAGCAAATTTCATAGAGACCATGCTCATAAATGATTCTGTCCAGGTAGTTGAAAGGTTTATCTGGTGCCCATATCATTTCCACTCACATTGTCACTCTCCTTTGAATTTACTTATACAGTATCATGAAAATATTTTAGTTACTTCATCATATGCATTCCTCAATGCTTAATATATTCCTTAAGTGTTGAAAATTCATATATTTTATTTTCATATTCCCATATTAATTTTCCTCAGTTGCAATAAACTAATATCTATAGATAGGTCTAAAATGTAATAGAAAGTCAAAGTGCATTTAAGATTGGAACTTGCACTTCACAGACAAATGTAAAAGAATTTCATTTTAAATGAGTATGATAGATTCTACAATAAGGATTACATGTAACAATTTGCTTTCACAAAGTGTTTATCTGTAAATTTTAACTGCATAAGTCAATATATATACTTAAAAGTAAAAGAAAATTCCCTTCAAATTTAGCTATTCTAATATCAAAAAAAGATGTTTATTTAAAGTTATTGTGAGGTAGTTGCTTGACCCGATTGAATGGAATAGATTCAGTGTGATTTCAAATCAGACAAAACAAATTGTGTTGGGGCTGTACCCTTTCGTTATATTTACTTAATTTGCATACTAAGCAAATACTCTGTGAATCTGAACTAAAGATAGAAAATTGAGGCATCAGGAGCATGAGCATATGAATTAACTTTCTGCAATATTCTGAGGACACACCAAGCTCACTCAGCCTGAAGAGGATTGACGTGCTTACAGCAGGGGCCAAAAATCAATGCCTTCAGTATGGACCGCAAGTTGATATGAAGAAAACCAAACCTGTCACAGTTGGACCAATAAGCAATATCAGGATAAAAGGAGAATACTAACTTTTCAAAGAGTTCCTTTTTCTTGGATTCACAATCAACATAGTAGACTCAAATAATGTGTTGTATTGGAAAAATCTGCTACAGAAGACATCTCTGAAGGATTGAAAAGCAAAATGCCACTTTGAAGACTGTAGAAGACTTTCTGTATTTACATGATGGTTTTGATAAGAATTGTGACTTGACTGTGGACCCCCAGAAAAGTGAGTACTTCTGTGTTGGACAGACGGATGCCAGGATGTCTCTTAGAAACAAGGGTGGCAAGGTATTGTCCCATTGCTTTGGATATGTTGTCAGAAGAGACCAATCCTTTGAGAAGGATATTATCCTTGGTAAAGTAGAAGGTCAAAGTAAAACAGGAGACTTATCCATGTGATGTACTGAAATATGTTTTGCACTAATGGGCTAAAAGATAGACTTTATTGTGACCTAGTAGTGATCTTTTTTTTCCTGTCTGAATCTTCACTGACTTGTTGCTGTCTGAATCTTCACTGACTTGTTGACACCTAGAGAATTACAGCACCAAGACCATCTCAATGGATTTTCAAGCCTCCCTACCTTTTTGTAATACTGTAACTGCATTCATCACGATCATGTATGATATTTGTTCCAGGGAGTAATTGAATTAATTGCTTACTTTTGCACACTTTTATTTTGTCTCTACTTGTAACCTTTATTAATCATTAATGGTCAGATCAGACATCATGCTTTGATATTCTATGCTTTAAATTTGTATGGTTCATTTCAAATGATTGCTCATCTTAATTAATGCTATGTTAACAACAGGGTACTTGCATTGTTTCACATTTTCTTTATCATATGTTGAGCTTGAACTACCAGAAAAAGAATCATCTTATTGTACACTATAAATACTTCTTAATATTGATGATATATTGTACATATGGATTAGTTGGAACCAGTTCCCAATGCCAAGGAAGTTGTGCCAAGTCAATACCACTCCTTCTTGGTGACAGCATGTTTTATCATTTGTACTCTTTAATCCAAACAACGACATTATAATTTAAGAATCAAATTCTGTAGCAATGTGGACAAGTCAGATATATTTTCAAATTCAAATGCCCATAACACTGAATGAAAGGAATACATTTTGCTGGCATTATTGTTTAATCAGTTCTTATTGTTCATCTGTCCTTCCTTGAAGGGAATGTGCTTTATTAAACTAACTCATAAGTAGTCACTTCTCAGCATGATGTAGGAAAAACCAGGATGTCAGAAACAAGTCACCAAGTAAAAAGACCGCTTTGATTCCAAGTCTTTCATCTGCATTTCCTTACTTCCTTGTCAGCATAGCAAATGTAGATATTATCATGTTCCCTCTTTTTCCTAATAAAGAAACCAGAAATTACAACAAAAATAAAATCACCAGGGACCACGGTAGCTAGTAATAAAAGAGGACCAGAGTGTAAAATGGCATGCCTCTAAAAAAGGTAATATTTAATAAGTACAGTTTGTGATTGTATATGAAATTAGTGTATTTTAATTGTTAATATATTTGTGGATTCTATCTGTAGTATGGAGCATGATTATGTTAAATGATTGAACTCTGTTAGGTACTGCCAAGTCTGCTGCAACCCATCGTGACCCCGCGTGAAACAGAAGAAAACACTGCCCACTCCTGCCCATCCTCACCAGCCTGAAAACTGCTCTGTGTGAGTCCACTGTTGTAGCCACTGTGCCAGTTGTGAAAGGTTGTGTCAAACTTTATAAAGGGCTTCTACTTTTATTTTAAGACTTCCATTACTTGTATTCTAAAACTTTTGCCTTGTTGTAAGACATTTATTACTTTTTTTAAGATAAGGGAAATCCCATTTTTCATAAGAACATCTTTCCATTTTCATGTCTTGTTCAAATGAAAATACCTGGTTTGGCAATTAATATTTTAGAGGAGGAAATACTCTATTCTTATCCGTAAGACTTACAAGATAATTTCTATGTAGTACAAAGTTCAATTCTTCCAAGTCAAAAAAATTAAAGGGAAAAAATTATCTATTTGTGGTTTTGACAATACTTCCTCTCAGTGACTGTTAAATCATGTTGAAAATGTAAACCACAAGCCCGTTTTAAAGACTATGCATGGCCACACAACTTTTTTTAACCTGTGAAAATGTTGCAACTAGCATCTCAAAAAAAGTTATTCAAACAACATATTTTTTTTTGGTGCGTGCTTGATAAGAATGTGGTTTTCAACTACCTTATGAAATTTTAATACAGTTAGGAAGAGCTGTTTTATTTTAAAAAATAAGCCACAAAGCATATATTTTATTATTTCATTACTACATAATGCAAAGACCAAAATCCTGTTCTCTGCTATCAGTTAATAAAACATTTCCTGAATTATTTAACTTCCTTACAAATTCAAACCATTTTATGTTTTTATCATTTTTCTGTCAACAGTCATATTCCAAAGGGAAACACTATTTATGTTCATGTTTGCTTTTATTTAAAATTGTTTGATTTTAAAAGGTGCAGCGTGAGCAGCACGGTGTTTGTTCGACTCCAGCTGATATATGTTATTATGGGTTGACTTTGAGTAAATTGCCTTCTTGTTTGCAAAGAAAAAGAAAGATAGAGCTAATTGAATGAAAACACCATACAGAGGATTACAACAGTCCATTTTCTTTATTTGAAATATGTCAACACTGAAATATGAATTTGAAAGTACTATATGTAAAATATATCAAGGATTGAAATGGTTCTTGAAGATATCTTTTGTTTAAAATATAGTAATTTACATGTAAGACGTCATATTAATTTTCTGTGCCAAGCACATTTTATATTCCAGAAGAAGTTATTGGCTTAATATTTACAGATGCAGTTTTGTTGTTTCTAAATCATGCTATTACAGCTGCTTTCATCTTTGGGGTTTTCTTCATATTAACAAGAAGTCTAAATAGCATATACTTTTACAGTTAAATTTTCTTTTAGTTAAAATTATCTCATTTTCTCCATTTTTTTCTTGAGGGATTATTTCTTAATTCAATTAACTTCTCCAAGATTTACAATTATTTAAAATTTCCCCTTAGCAATTGAAAGACTGAGTATGTCCCAATGTGATCAAAAGTTGATTAGATTGGGAGCTTTTTGTTTGTATATTAAGGTATGTGTAGTAGTGGTAAAATTCATTAATAATTTTAACGGTCTCAGTACGAAGTATCTTTCAGCTATTATAAAAAGTAATCTATGATTATTATGCTGCAGTAACTTGTTTTCTGTCACCCATCTTTAATGCATCACCTTGTTTTTTGGAATAATATTTTATAATGCTACTGAAACTATTTGACACATAAAAAACAACAGAGTTGTTGCTGTGATTTGGGCCATCAACAGTTCCGTCTCTGAGCCAGCTTGAGCAGCACTGAAGGAAACTTTGATTTGAGTCCATTGCTGCAGCGTCTGTGTAAATCCATCTTTTGGTCTATGTCCCTGACCCTTTTGCACTGATGTTCCATTTTACCCAGTCTCTGAACATGTCCATCCTTGCACCATCCTTGCTTCTAAGGAACATCTTCCTGAATTTCTTTTCCAAGATGGGCATGTTTGCTTTTGTCTATGATAACAGTGATAGCATTCAGTAATTTCCAGGTTCTGTTAGGTCACCCGTCTTTGGGATGAGCACAGATGTGGTTCCCTTACAGTTTTTTGTCCTGGGAACCACCACCACCACCACCAAGGCTCTTTTTGTCACCCATGAACCTACTGCAAACCACGTGACTTCAGTGCAGCACAAACGATGGGTCAGTCACTGTCACTGAATACATTGACTCACAGTGTCCCAATCAGATGATGTTGACTTGCCCAAAGCTATGAATTGTTACAGAAGTAAACAAGTAGACTCCCACCTCATTCTTTTGTGCAGGGACTGGTGATGTCAAAATTCTGGCCTCCGGAGTACAGTGCAAAGGAATCCTTGAAGCAGTGTATGGGACCTTAAATACCAGGATGTAGATAGACTTCGATAACAATTGTGTGAAGATTGTCTTCCAACAAATTTAGTTTATAATACATGCAGACAAGAAATAACCTGTACCAATCGACTTTGTCAAGGGCCATGCAGTCAGCTCTGAAGAATGGAAAACCAATACAAAACAGAAGAAAAAAGCTCGATAATGTCCTGCACCAGCCTCAGAGTGGTTCTCGTGCATGAACCCATTGATACAGCCACTGTCGGTCTAGTTCGTCGAAGACTTTCTTCCTCTTTGCTGCCCCTCCAATTTACCAATATGAAGTGCTTCTCCAGGGGCTGGTCTCTCCTGATAATATGTCCAAAATATGGAGCTAAAGAAGCAGTTGGGAGGATATGGGTCTGCCTTACATTGAGTTGTAATCCCTACTGAAGGCTATAATTGGTCATCTTCATGAGAAGCTGCTTCAATTCCTCCTCATTTTCAGCCAGCGAGTCTGTATCCTTCGCATACCTCAAGTTGTGAATAAGTCTTCCTCCAATCCCAATGCCTCACTCTTCTTCATATATGCCACCCTATCTGATGATTTGTTCCCCAAGCAGATTGAACAACTATGGTGAAAAGATACAATACTGAAACACACCTTTCCTGATTTTAGGCCATGCACTATGCCCCTTTTCTGTTTGCACAATTACCTCTAGATCTATATACAGCTTCCTTTTAGGCACAAGGAAGTGTTCTGGAATTTCCCTTCTTCTAAAGTTTTCCAAAGTTTATTGCAGTTCACAGAGTCGAGTGACTTTGTGTATTCGATGAAACACAAGTAAATATTGTGATATTCTTCGCTTTGACCCAACATCCATCTGACATCAGCCATGGCAGCCCTAGGTCTAGGTTCTTGTATGAATCCCGCCTGATCTTTGAACAGGTTCCTATCAATGTGCTGCTGTGATTGCTGGTGAATGATCTTGACATATTTTAATTCATGCAATATCAATGATATCATTATTTAGTTTGAGCATTCTGTTGGTGCCCCGCCTTTCTTTTTAATAGATACAAATATCCATCTAGTCCAGTCAATTGGCTCTCTTCCAATTTCCTCTCACATATATTGAGTGTATCCACTGCTTCTTCAGCTTTCTGAAACTTTCCAATGAGTATTCTGTCCATTACCAAAGCCTAGTTTTGGGCTAGTACAGCTTGAAATTTCTTCTTCAGCATTGTTGACTCTTGCTCTTAAGCTAACCACTGAAATGATGGTCTGTTCTTTCTGGTACAGAGAATCTCTCTATTCCTTTCATCTTCTCTTGATTCTTCCTGAATTATTCAAAATTTTGTCTCTAGAATCTTTCAAAATTGCAACTCAAGGCTTGAATGTTTCCATAAATATCTTAGTTGTTGAGATATGCCAAGCATGCTCTTTCATTTTGGCTTCAGTATAAAAGACACCTGCAGTCAAAGATAACCTACTCCTGACCTGTGTTGCATGTAAAATGGAAAGTACCCATGGAAACATTGAGTACAGGGAGAAAATGGGAAGACTGACATTTTCATACCTAAGGCCAGTGCTAGGGATCAAAGTGCATCTTCTTTTAAATAAAGGAATAGTCTAGAGCATTCTTGGTCCAAGATCAGTATATTGATCTAAAATTCTCTACTCCTCTAACTCTAAACATTATTTCATTAGGGAAAAAATATACAGTTAATCTAAGTAGAGCATGTTAGGATCTCTATGCATGTTTCCTAGATGATAAATTCCACATATTTCTATAGATAATACATATTTACAAATTTCTGCATAAAATTCCATTCAGAGATCAAGTTTACTTAAGAAGAAAGTGAGAGCTAGTGCTCTACCTGCTCAGTGATGCTTCTCAATGAGCAAAGTTCTTCTCTAAAGTGCCTTCGCATTAGGTCTGGGTGAGGACATATAGTTGACAAGTCTGACAGCCTCCAAGAGCAATTACCTGTGTTGTATCAGAAGCATTTTAAAAATAAGTTGAAAATTCTTCACAGTTTCTGAAAATGAAGAGAGCTAACCAGGAGAAAGTTGAAAGAAAAATTATTAATGTATTTTTGAAAATTATTTAGGAGATAGGAAGATGGAGATGGGTCATGGAGAATGATGAGCTTAGTGATTTCTGAATATTTGGTTACTACAGGGTCAGTTCCCATATGATGATCATCTGGGTTTAGAAGGATATGAAAAAGGAACATCATCAAACAATATGTGGAATTCAACCTATATGAGAGAAAAAAATTGAAAGAAAATAAACAATAGGTTGAACTTATTAATAGAAACCATTATTATGTCCAAAATATTTGAGATTCTTGATTTTTGACATTTTACCATGGTATGCTCTTAACTGCTGTGAACTGTACAACCAAAAGAGATATGTCAAGTGTAGCAAATGGATTGCACAAATTAAAAAAGCCCTTCAGGAAAATAATTTCTTTTTCCTGAAATGTTTTGCATATAAACACAATTCAATTATGAGTGAAAAGGATTGATTCATTGGTTATATGAAAGCAGAGTGATTCTGTGAAGAAGGTTATAAAATTAAATTTTGTAATAACAATAGTAACAAAATTCTTACATATTGCTTACTATATACCTGGTCGGCATTCTTAAGCAGGTCTTTGGAATAGTTCAAACTGGTTCAGTCATGACCAACAAAAACTAGAGCAAGGTAACTACTTTACGGCAACCAAATCTATTGAGTATTGATTTGGGTCTGAATAAAAAGCAGGGAGATGTCCCGCTGAGGACATTCTTTTTTCTAAATGTAGAACCACACACATTCACAACTGAGCAGTTGGCTGCCATTTTTGATGCTGCACCACAGCCTGTTTCTTAACCCACCCGATTTGACTTCTGGCGACCCTATGTATGGTTTGCAAGGCTACAGGGATTTACAGGAGCAAATAGGATCATTGTTTCTCCCTTAGAGTGGCGAGTGGTTTTGAATTGCTGTCCTTGAAGATCACAGCCCAACTCTAACGGCTGTGCCATCAGGGATCCTTAAGTGTGTGTGTGTGTGTGTGTGTGTGTGTGTGTGTGTGTGAAGCTAGACAAATATAGACAGATAGATGATAGATTAGATATACATAGATGATAGGTATATAGATAGATATTGATAGATAATGTTAAGATAAAGTTTGTCAATACATGCCAGTTACTCTCTTATATAGGTACGATTTTCCTCATTTCATTAAGCAGGAAACTGAGGTATCAGATGGTAATGACACTTTCCAAGGGTCACATAGATAGGTGGTACTGCTGGAATTTGAACTCTTGTTCCAAAATAATCAAGTGGTGGCAGAAATCTTAAAGTGTTTCACCACTAACCAAAAGGTTGCCTATTCAATCCCATGAAGTGATGTCTCAGAAAAGTCAGATGATCTCTTTCTGCAGTGTCGCAACCTCAAGACCCCAAAAGAGCACTCTGACACCTTTGGGGTCTCCATGGCTAGAGTTAAACTCAGTACAGCTGGTTTGGTCAAATAAAAAAAAAATCTATGTTCAGAGCATTACATCAGACTCAGTCTATAATAATCCAAAGCAATCCCTATAGGGCAAGCTAAAATTGCCCTGTGGTTTTCCAGCACTGTCACTGTGAGGGAGTATACAAAGGTTTGTCTTTCACAATAATTGTCAGCAAATATTCTGTTAACTTTATTCTTATTTCAATATTAATAAAAACTATATTAAATTCCTTAAATAAGAATAAACTCTTTAGGAAACACTGGTAAAATTATTGAATACTATGAACTTGCTAACTAATGAAAGCTGTATATTTTTTCAACATATTCACCATAACAACCTACTGAGATGGGTTTTATTAACATCATTTCTTTGAGCAGAGGAATGAGGAATATGCAGGTGTTCTGCCTTGTTCACAGTTATTTAAGCTGTTGAAACAGAATTTGAATTCAGACTTCCCTGACTCCAATGGTAGAGTCTTAATTACCACCATTGGATGGTTGAGCTGGTGGATATTTTAGCTATTTTGACTTTTTTATTTTGAAAATAGATTTAAAAAATTAAATTCCATTAAATAAGCCTTTAACCTACGGAAATTGTATGAGGTAGTAGGCAGGATCTAAACAATACAATGGAAATTGTCAGACTATTCTTTTGGTTTGGTTTTAAGATGTAGCTTAAGACAGGAAAAGTTTAGTAACATTTTTTATCTCAGTCAATAGTACATGAGAGGGAATTCATTAAATCATGGTTTACCCTGGAAAGGTGTTTGTGGTATCTATGGAAACACATTGATAGAAAGATTGCAGACATAACTGATCATGTTTTATATGGAAGCCCTTTAGCACACCAAACAGCCTTTTCCTTCTTTAAGCTATATAAAATTGGAGAAGGAATGGTGCTCATAGAAACCTCATTTTGCCCTGAATTTTAGTGAACCACAACATAGGATCATGTTTGCAAGGAATGCTATAATTGTAGCTTAAATGTCAGCCTTTTATTGACTGATTCACATTTATTTCAAATGTTTCTAGTTTAATTCAACTACTCTGTTGGCACCAGTGAAGATGTTCTGGTAATAAAACTATGTTTAATCACACTATATTATGATCTTAATGTCAGCAAACATCAAAATCTATACTACATGATCTGTAAAAAAACATATTTAATTTCCTGGAATTGTTCTCAGATGCTCAATGTGGTCACTTTGACCTTAATAACTTTACACCAGAGTTTAGAAGCCGTCCAATGATAGCCTCTATATAAAAAAGATATACATGGTCACAGATGCCTCTGTTATCATGAATTAATGCATGTTATAGTCATCAATTTCAAAGGTTATTTCTGAATATAGAATTTCTTTTTGAAACAAGATTATTATAGATTTTTTAAAACTATTTCTGCAACTGACAAAGGTCATGATTGAATGTAAGAGCAAAACTAAACAAAGAACTAGAAGAAAGAAAAGAAGAGCAAACTACAGTTATGCCAAAGCCAGACAAATCAGGCGACATTGTCATCTTCCAGGCCCACATCAACCAGGCTGTTTCAGGCATCATAAATATTAGACATGTTTAGATTAAAGACAATGTTTTTGAGCTTGCCAATGGCTAAGAAATATCAAGTAAATATTGAATACGGGTTTAGTTTGAATCTTCAATTGGGGGTTTGACAATGCTAAAGAGCAAAATATTTGGTGTTCAATTAGAAATAAAAGTGTTAGTTTATACATGACATTCAATATTTGAGTCTGCAATAAAAGTTTGCTTTATTTTTAGAGATTCAAGTATTAAGATGATTTAAGAGAAGATATCTGTATTAAAGTAGATTTTTCTTTTCTGGAAACATCAATAAAGTAAAAGTTTATAATGTATTTTATTTATAAAGCATCCTTAGTTTGATATTAAATGAATATGAGTTTGGGTCCTTGATTACATGGATAAATGCAATAAATAGCAAGTTAGCAGTACCTGTAAAATCCATAATGCCAGCACATGTAAAATGTACTGAAGCCTACCTTGCATGAAAGTTCTGTAAATCTTTATGTCTTTGAATTCTGAACTTCTCTGAAAGAAACAGCAAAAACCTTTTGAGCATTTAGTAAGGGGAGGCTGGGGATTTGTGTTCATATTTAAAGATTTCTTTTTAAAAGAGAGAGATTGTTTAGAACTATAAATGTCTTTATTGGAATTATGCTCATAGCCTCATTTATTTTAACAAGATTTGTAATGCATTCTGGCCTTTGATCTCTTAGTTTGAAGCACTGCCTGTTGTTCCATTATTCCGCCATCCATTTGCAGATAACAATACATCAGAACCTTTTTCTTGCTACAGAAACAATGCCCTTTATTTGAGAAAGGACATTGTTTTGACAGATAAAGTAGGCATTTGATAAATTGAAACAGGTTCTGAATTATTTTGAGAGGAATGTGTGCTACATCTGTCTGCTGATTTTCCACTGAAGTCGTGCTTAACTTTCTTGTCTGTTTGTGATTTATTGAGCTACAGGAAAGGTTAGGAAAATTCCATGGCTCTTCTCTTATAATTTGTAAGAGAATCAACCAGCATTTGTTAATGTTTATGATACTTAGAAAATAAAATCATACTTAAACACTTATATACAATGTATATTGTAGTCAATAAAACAAAAGAAAATGGTACAGAATTAGTATCTCTTCCATTAGTAACATACACCCTGGAGCGAGGAGTGGGGGTGGGGGAAGGAGCACAGAGGTAAAACTAGTATCTCTGATCATAATTTTCTGCAGCATGACATTTCAAATTAGCTCTCATGTTAATAAATTGCTCATTGAATAATGCAGACATAAGAAAGCATGAAGAGGTCCATTAGAAATGATCATGCAAGTGAATTTTAAGAGTTTTAAAGAAAAAATACACTTTTTTTTCTTTTAATGCACAATTTTTGGAATATTGTTAAAGAGGGAAACAAAACAAAAGGTATATGGTATATAATTTTTAAAACTATATGAGCTTCTAGACTCTAGATGAATTCTTTTCATATATTTAATATTACATATCTTCATTGAATAGTCAGTTATAGATATAAATGTACTTCAAGAAGGATCTGAGTTAAATAATTCACTAAAGTGTTCAGCATTTATGGAAATATATAGAAAAATTTTAAATTAAAAAATAGTTGTCTTCTAAATATACCCAGGAAAAGCAAGTTTTAGAAGTACAAAGTTCACTTCTTTTAATAAATAGCATAACAGTACTCTCTCTAACATGAAAAATTCAGGTATCAAGCAAATCAAATTGTCAAAACTACCACTGAACTTTGGGAAAATATATTACATGTTTAGGGTAGATGAAATGGGATCATTATTGCAATTCAAAGGATAATTATCCTGAGGGAAACAGAAATACAAGTCACAAAAGCTGAACAATTTCCTAGAAATTTGTACTTCAGTACAAGATCAAGGAATAAAATGGAGAACAAAAAAAACTGTCCCTTCACTAAGTTCTTTGTAATATAAACATTCAAAATACCAGTATACTCTAAGATTTCTATAAGGTTTGAGAGTGTCAGAGAGAAACAATTTGATGTTGTTTCTTCTTTGTTGTCCCCCTTTTCTCTTTCTCTCATTATTGTATTATCTCTCATCTCTCTTCATCTCTGTCTCACAGACACATAACCATGCCCAATCCTTGATCTTAAAATCTGAAGTTGAGACCCATAATTCTCATTCTAAAGAACCAAGCCATGCTAAATTATTTATTACCATATTTATATCCAAATTCATTTTACATGAAGTAAGCACTTAATATACCTGTTGCAATCATCAAGGATGAAATTACTGATTAGCATGTGAAACCCTTTCTACCCCAACACAATGTTTTTCTATTGTTTGGTTTGTTTGTTGCCGTGGAGCTAGCTCTGACTGATAGCAATGTCTGGTGCGGTCAAGTCCATAGTTGCAGTTGTGGTGTCCCCCTCCCCCCACACGCACTGAGAGTTTTCTGACTTTTCCTGACACTCTAGTAACTTGATGACTTGTTCTAGTCATTGGTTGACCAAATTATGTGCTGTCTTACTCCTTTTTCAGGCAGGAAGGAGTACACTGGGAATTCCAGAGTTATTCATTATGTTCCTAAGGAGCAGGGGATAGTGTGCATCCTAAAGCTAGAAGTGTTTTCAAGATTATATGCTTTCACTATATATATTCATCTGCGTGCTATGAATTTAAATAACTGGACTGTATGAAAAAGAAAAAGAATCAGTCTCGGGTGAAAAATCACTAACCACTGCTAGATGATACAGAATTGTTTCCTCAAACTAGAGATGACAAGAAGTCCTTCCTGATGAAGGTCAAATGTGTTGACTTTGATATGCATTTCACTAGACCACAAAGAGAACAAAACTCATCATCGCAGGTTGGCTAACAAACAATACGATTTTTTCAAGTTGCTTTGTAAAGGATGTCATTCTACCTGGATTAGCAGTAAACACTTACGGAAGCAGGAATCCAAAACTCAAATGACATAGTGTACTGGGTACATTTGTTGCAAAAAGACCTTAAAATGCAAAAAATATATGCTCTCAGAAATTGGTCAGTGATAGGGCATCCATTCAGGAATAAATATGTATCAATCCTCAATATGACCGTTAGTGATACTGATCAATAGTGATAAAATTTAAAAGTATACATCTAAATACAGGGAATACAGCCATGATAAAAACACTAAATATACTTTCTGTTAGAAAGCTTTTCTTCTGAAATGTTAATAGGTACAACCCTGTTTCCCCTTCAGTCTCTCTTCTGTCTTCTTTCTTTCATTTATATAAACTTCCTTCATTTTTTCCTTCTTACTTTTAATTTTTTCTTCCTTTATTTACTTTTTTCTATAAGCAATCATTCAACCATTAATTGGCAGAATAATATTCTGCAAAGCACTTATAGTTCATTTTAAGTATGACACATATTCCACAATTGTATTCTTTCTATGGAGGCTTGATACCAATTTCCCTGATGTCAAGACTATTTTTAATATTATAAAACAGAAGGGCTTATTATGTCGTGTGAAGGGCCTGCTTGTATTTCTGTGAAGATAGCTTTAAGTTGAACATATATGCACAGATGTGATTGGTATAATTACTAAGTGCCATATGACTCTCTTCCTATTCCCCCTCTCAATTTTTTTTATATCATTCAACTGTTAGTTGCTTGGGAGTTGACTAAACATATTCACACAAAATCTGTGTGGATTTGTTAACCAAAATTAAATAGACAACACATTATTTGTTTTCTTCTAGTTGCTTTATATTTTAAGGTTTTTTCATTGAACAACTTAAAAGCAAAACAAAATCCACATCTTCAAGTCTATTTGAGCTCATAATGATCCTGTCGGACAGGGTAGAATTGTTCCATTCAGTTTCCAAGGCTGTAGATATTTGCAGAAACAGATCGCCTCACCTTCCTTCTGAGGAGCAGAGTCAATTCAAACTGCCAACTTTTGGGTAGTGACACTATAACCACTGTCCCACCAGAGCTCCTATGTGTCTGTAACTTTGTTAATTTTTGTTTGTTTGTTTCGGGGGCCATCACTGCCCTCTGGTGATCATCGTAGCTACCAAACCTTTCTCCTGGAGAGCTGCTGCTGGATTTGAACTGCCAAGCCTGTGGGCCATAGTCCTTCAGCCAGCCACTATGCCACCGGGGCTCAGCCCAACTTTGTTACTTTTTAGTAGAACAATTAAAGTCCTATTCTCTGCTTTTTTTTTTTTTTTTGCTACTTTATAGAAATGGCTATCCTGTAATGGAGGAAAAAAGATTTGGATCTATATGTGTGTTACCATAAGACACACACTCATATCTTTCTCTCCAAGGGCTAGTCTATATTCTCACTCCTCCTCTCCTTATTGTTTCTATGCTTAATGAAGCATTAGTATTTTCTTAGTTTCTTTGGAATAGCTTCTTTCATGTACTGGTCTGCTGAGAATGCCTTGAATCTTGGCTTTTCTTGTTTGGCACTCCGTATTTGAGTCACATTATTCCTTTGGGTGCTAAGGAACTCAGTATATGCAGCAACATCCCTGGCCTTTACCCACTAGATGCCACTAGCACCCTCTCAGTTAGTTGTGAAACCAGAAATGCCTCTAGCCATTGCCCTCTATCATCTAAAGTGCCACATTTCCTACAATTAGAGTCACAGCTCTAACCTAAACTCATATCACTGTCCAAAAGATATGCACCGTTTTAAAGATGTTCTTTAATTGTAACTTTGGCAGAGCCCTTTGCTTCCTCTGATTACAAAGAAATGCTTTTGCCTTTATGCTTTGCACATTGTGGGGTTTTTTGCTCTCAATTATATCTTTAATTAGATTACTATAGATTAGAGTAGATATTGATTCAATTTCACTTGTTTATATAACTCTCTACCTCTACTATTACCCAACTCCATCACTATACTATTGGTGTATCAAAAATAAAATAGTGATATAATTATATTGAAATTTAAAGTGATTTACATGTGCATACAAGTATAATACACCTACTAAAGCCCCTTCTTGAACTGATTTTTAATGAATAAGTGGAATTAAATTAATGTAAATTCACATTCTGTGAGAGTGAAAGGTTCCAGGTTCCCAGACAACAGTATTATCATTATGTTTTGAAATAAACTGTCTCAACACTTGCTTTTAATTTTTAATTCTGGATATGACATTTAATCAACAAATATAAAGTATAAAAAAATGTCTAAACGTATGCTTTTAGTCTAATGACCACATAAATGTAATATCAATTCAATTTCTTTCTATGTATACTTATGATAAAATCATAATATCTTTTTTATTAATTCACATCTCAGCATTGAAGACACATATGAAGTATCAACTGATAAAACAATTTCAGATGCTTTTCTTTTCTGTTAAATGGAAAAAATAACTGTAACTTTAGTGAAACTTATTAAAACTCTTGATTCATATACATGTAGATATACCATGTAAACTCTACTAATTAAAAAGGATTCTTACATGCATTATAGAATGACCTTTGGATTTTAACAATACTTTTCTTTTCAAAAGTAACATTTTTGCAACCACTTGCCAAGCATTTCTCTTTTAAAAGGAAAGTCAAATGACTAAATTCTATTTCTAAACAGTATTATTTTATGAGAAAATTACTATTATTCCCTCAAACTTTTGAATTATAATCATTTTGGGGGCTTCAGCCTTTTAAGGAAAGCATCTATAATTGGCTTACTTTCAAAGGATATAAAAATATGTATTCATTAAGATGTCAATTAAATTTCAGAAATAATTTTGAAAGAAAACAGAACAAGCAGGAATTTTGAAAAATGTAATTAGAAACAAAGACTCTGGTTGAAGCTGAATGAAATGTCAAGCTAAATTCCCAAAGATGGCAAGTGCTTTAAATATTAAATTATGTATGAAACATTGTAAAGAATAAATATGTACATAACTTATGATGAATAAAACTACTCAGGATTCAAACTCTATTCAAGAAAACTCCAGGAATGATTTTGAACTTTCCCTAATGACTATATGGAAAACATCACAGCGAGTGCTCTGCCTGCCATTATTCCTTTGCAATATCACTCACAATCTATAAGAAAGGCATATATATGTATATGTTAAAGAACTCAATATTTTTAATACACATATATTATTCTCTGATTCTAACCCCATATAAAATTAAATTGAAATTGACTTTTTGAAGATTTCCCATCTGCTGTCAAAATAGATTTATTTTTTGTTTGTTTGTGTGTACAGTTCTGGTGGTATAGTAGTTATATGAAGGTTGCTAACCTTAAGGTCACCAGTTTAGGACCAAGAACTGCTCTTCAAGAGAAAGATGAAGCTTTCTGCTCTTAAAAATATTTACAGTCTAGGGCTGATCCCTGGTGGTGTAACTAGTGGAGTGTGGAAATGTGGCCCACAGGCTTGGTGGTTCAAATCCAGTGGCAGCTCTCAGGAGCAGCACTGGATAGCACCCATGACCACCAGAGGTGGTGATGCCCAAAAAACAAAACATATTTATATTTATATACTAATAAATCCAAAAAGGAAGTTTGGTGACCTATAGTGTAGTTACGTCAGAATTGACTCAATTCCCATGTGTATTTCATTAGTTGATTGTTTTTATTTTTGTTTTGATGTGTGTGAGCCTCCTCAAACAAACAAAATACCTCCACCAAGTCAATTCCAACTTCTGTTGACCCTACAGGACAGAAAAGAATTCATGAATTTTCAAGACCGCAGGGATTTACTGGAATGACAAGCCTCATCTTTATTCCACAGAACAGTTGGTGGTTTTGAATGACTGACGTATGGTAAGCAGCCCAATTCATAACCTCTACGCCACCAGGGCTCCTCAATGGTCATTCTAGCCAGTCAAAATACCAGAGTGGTTATATGTGCAGTATTAACATGGTTATCTTTATCTATCTCTCTGTCCACACATAAAATGACTGAAACCATAGCCCTTTTATCCACATTCTATAAGCAATAGTGATTTGGCAGTAGAATTCTCACCTTCCATAAGGCAGTCCCAAGTTTGAATTCTGGATCATAGGCAGTCACAATCTGTTTTCTGATGGAGGCTTGTCAGTGACTATGGTGTTGAAGAGGTTTCAGAAGAAGCTGGGCTAGGACAAAAGGCCGCTCGATCTACCTGTGAGAATCGGCATCACAATGTGGGTCCACATGCGGAGATACACCTGTCACAGTTCAGCCAGCGTGTTGTTCCAGTGGGCGTGGGTCCCATAGTCAGCTAACAACAATACACCTATGTCCGTTTTCAAAATAGCACTAAATATATTATTCTAGTTTGCTTCATATTTGTTCTGGAGTCATATAATTGTAAGATCAACATGTGAGTTCTCTTACTCTGACCTCACAAACCCTTCTATTCAAAGAACGAGGACACAAAACCCAGCCTCACAGCTTTGTTATACTGAGGTGTATTGTGTGATGCAATATTGTCTCAGAGAAGTGCAACAATGTCCTTGAGAAGCTGAGTGTCACTAAATTAGGGAATTTTCCCCGTTCATAGTGAGTGGTGTCTGTCATATCTGCTATGGTAAGGCACGTTCATGTTGGTACTGATCCAGAGCGCCTTTATAGACAACTAAACAGACACTGCCCAGTCCTGCACTAGCCTCACAAGTATTCCCATGTTTAGACCCATTGTTGCAGTTATGGTGTTTATCCAACTCCTAGAAGGCCTACCTCTTTTCACTACCTCTCAACTTTGACTAAGATTCTTTTAAAGCATCCCATTTCAAATTCATTGATGATTCTTTGATCTACCTTATTCAATATTCAACTTCCATGTGCTCATGAGGCAATTACAACTCCATCCTTTTGGTTAGGCCCACCATCATGCACAAAGTAGCACTTTTGCTTTTAAATATCCTACAGAGTTATTGTATGGAAGATCTACCCTGTGCGATATATCTTACGATTCCTTTACGACTTCTTCCATGAGCATTGATGGTGGGTCCAAGCTAGATGAAATCACAAGAACTTTACTACTGGTGTAGTTGAGAGGTTATTGCTCTTCTTTACATTGAGTGATAATCCATACTGAAGACTGAAATCTTTGGTCTTCAAAAGCAAGTGCTTCAAGTCCTCTTCACTTTCTGCAAGCAAGTTCATATTATCTACACAACAAAGGTTGTCAATGAGACTTCCTCCATTCCTGATATCAAATTCTTCACAAAACCAAGCTTCTCTATTTTCTCAGCAAACAAATTGAATGAGTATGCTGAGGGGATACAAACCTGGAAAACACATTTGCTGACTTCACATCATGTAGCATTCCCTTTTTCTATTTCTATAACTACCTCTTGAACCATATACAATTTCCACATAGGAACAGTGAAATTTTCTGGAATTCCTATTCTTCTCAAGGGCATTCAGACTGTATTATGATCCATAGAGTCCAATGCAATAGCATAGTCACTAAGACACAAGTACATATTTTTCGTGTATTCTCTGCTTTGAGCCAAGCTCCATCTGACACTAACAATTACATCTCTATTCCAACTCTTCTGAATGTGCCCTAAACCTTTGTCAGTTCCTTGTCAATGTACTGCTGCAACTGTTGTTGGATGATCTTCAGCAAAATTTTACTCGTATGATTTAATTATATAATGTTGTGCATACATAGCTTTATTAGATTTTTTTATTAAAATATAAGGGACTATAAATCTGAATACCACTTCTATGAATAGACTTTGTCTTTTAGCTATAGGCTAAAAGAATTGTGTTAGTTTCTCTAATCAAACATACTTAGAGTTTTGAACTCATAGACTGGTCTACTAGCATGTCTTAAAACAGGTGTTTAGTTCATTGAGTTTGCTTTCTTCTGTGCATAATATGCTCTTTTGGAGTTCAAAAGACTGATTTAAAGCATGGCATACAATTTTTAAAGTTATTAACACAATAATGAAATTTATATTCCCAAATATATACCTCGGGTTTGGGAAGTAGTCAAAATTATATTTGTAGAAAATAGTTAACAAGCCTGTACTCTGTCTAGAAAGAGAAGCTATTTTATTCCTCAAAGTGTTTTGCTGAAAAAATGACCATGACAAGTGACTCAATCAAAGCTTTAAGTTATTGACGTAGATCAGCATGCTTCAACAAATTCATAGAAGGATGGAACAACAAGATAATAGAGGTTTTCCTCAAAGTCTTTGAAGTATTCCAGTACCAAAAATAAACATGCAGGAACGAACAGGATTTGTGGTAGGTTACCATGTTCAATAGATCCATTTGTAGAAAAGGTAATGCATAAGTTATTAAAGTTGAAATTACTAAACTTAAAACAATTTATATAATAGATAGTTTGGCAAACAAAAATTCAGTAATATTGTCAAGCAATCAATACTAAGTGTAATGACTGATGTGTGATGATTAAGCTATGATATTCATGTGCTCTGTGATCTGAAGCAAGCAACCAAAAAATCCCACAAAAGGGACATTTAGTAGGGGGTGTGGTCTGCCTCCAGTGTGCATTTGGATTTCTGGCAAATTGTTTTCTCTTTGTACTCTTCCTAACCCTTCTCATTGTCTGTCTTGCAGTTCTTGGGATATAACTCATTGATGATTCTGACCAACTGTTTGATACATAGAATTTCAATTTTCTAAAGGTCTCTATGCGTCAAAATAAAACCTCAGGACAATGGGTTGGGTTGGGTTTGGCCATGTGATCCAGTAGAGACCTCCAGTCTGTGCTCTATCCTGTAGATTTGGGATTAATCAGTCACTGCAACCATGTGAACAAACAGAGGTAGCCAGATGCAGGACTGGTCAGCTCCTTTGAGTGCATGAAGTTTATCTTTGAAGTAAACACACACATATATGCCTGTCTCTTTGTCTATCTGTACGTGTGCTTATAAAATTGTTTTTGGGATACTGGTTTAGCTTCTCTAGAGAATATAGACTAAGACACAGGATAAGAGAAGAAATTATAAAAATAAATTCAAAATAGCATGGACATATTCACACCCATGTCCATTGCAGCACTATTCACAAAAACATGAACATTGAAACAATCTAAACAGTCATGGATAAAGAATCTTTGGTATGTATGCACAATGGAACACTATGTGTTGTTTGAAAAAAGCAGAATTAAAAAAGCTACAAAGCACAACATGATATGGCTGGACTTGGAGAACATTATGTAGAGAAGGACAAATATAAAATGACAGAGATTGTATTATTGCACTATTAAAGGGAAAAAAAGACTTCCAAAGAATAAGAACCTGCAATGATTGATGGGTGCTGACTTGGGTAAAGAGGAAGATTGCGATCCACAGGAGGAAATAAACAAATAAATGTTAAAATACTTATGATCCAATATGAAATAAATAGATAATGGAAAGAACAAAATAAATAGTGGCAGAAGAAGGGGAGGAACAGGGAACTGACTACAATAATTCTCATATAATGAACCCAACCCCACCCCAGGGGAATGAACAGAGACATGGGTAAAGGGAGACAGTGGATGGTGCTAGATATGAACATAATGATAATTTATAATTTATCAGGAGTCCACCAAGGGGAGAGTGTGGGAGCTATAGAGGAAGGGGGGGGGAAGAGGTGATCCCAAGGGCTCAAGCAGAAATAAAATATTTTGAAAATGATGATGGCAGCACATGTGTGATTATGTTTAATATAATGTGTGGATTATTATGAGAACTGTAAGAATCCCTGATAAAATGACTTATTGATTTCACAGAAGGAAAATGAGGAAAAATATAGCCAATAAATATATGACAGATTTCTCAACCTCACAGTAATTAGATAAATAAATGCCACATCTTTATGCTATGCTATTTCTCATTCTCCATTTTGGAAAAATAAAAGAAAACTGTAAAAATATAAAGCATTTTTATTCATGTCAATTTTTTCATTGTAAATATTTATAAGTGATTAACTAGTAATCGTGAACTGAAAATACCTATACTTGACATTATACAACATTATGCTGTGGTACTCAGTAGTGACCAGATCTGTTGTTCACGTTCAATATGACTCTATGTCACCCTGGGGATAGAGTGTGTTTCTGACTGCTTTGTACTCAGTGGTATCTGAGGAATGACCCTTTCCCGCAGAAAGCTCATCTAGCAATAGCAATGCTCGACCAAAGTACAAACTTTGAGACTAGACCACTTGTTATGAAGCCTAACTCATTCTCTATACAAATTCTCTATATATTATTTACTTACCTAATTTGTGAATCACAGTCTAATAATTATGATTTTATATGACTAATAAAAATATATTTCTGTTGGACAACCCCAAATCAACAATATGCACAACTTTGTCCACTTCCTTTCTTGCCAAAGGTGTTCAAGCATTCATTTGAATCAGTCTGAGAATGCTTGATCATTGTCCCTTGTGTTAGCCGTTGGGGTGGATCCTGGCTCATCAAAGTCTACGGCATTGGCCAAGACTTAACCACTCATCAAAGCGTGGGTATGTAAGTTAAAAATCACATTGAAGCTATGTACACTGAATTTCTCCATTCTCCTCTAAGATAGATTTAATGGACTCAACCCTAATAATACTGAGGGGAATTACACAGAATGTGGAATTGCTGTGAGTCAAGACATTGCATGGTATACAGAAACAACATAGGTTAAACCATGTCTCCCAAACCCACCAAAAAATGTGCTGTAAATCCAAACCTTCATTCCTGTGGCTATAATCCAATTTGGAAATATGTTGTCTTAGTTATGTTAGTGAGGTAGAATTTGTATAGGTCATGTTGATTTCATCTTTCTTGAATAAAGATTACACACACAAAGAAGAGGGGTGGAGATAAAAACAAACAAAAAAAGACAAGAGATGGATGAAGAGAGAGGCCACTCCCTATGAAGGTTGCCCAGGAAAAGCAGCTCAGAAGAGCTGTTCTTCCAAACTGACCTTCCTGGAACCAGCACGCTGACTGCAGACTTCTAGTCTCTGAACAGAAACTGTCCATTTCTGTTCGTTAAAGTCACTCAACCCGGGCATTTGTTTTGTAATAGCATTCAGTACCAGAGATACAATCCAAATGGAATTCGACAATTTTTATCAGTCACCACCTGCATCCTGAAGAGAGATAGCTGAAGCAAAACAAGCATTAACAAAGTAGAATAAAGAATTAGACAGTTCCTGCGATTTGATGCTGTGAATGAATACAAGACATCTGTACTAAAGACTGCCATATCTCTCAAGTTCTAACTATTGTGATATATATTTTAATATTTAAGTCAATTTGACTTATTTCTCTGTTATTAAAGATAACAACCGATAAACTATCTCATATATTGGTCTGTGAAAATGACTCAAATATATGTAAAATACAAATAAATGTACAGTGCTCAACACATGGCTATTTGTAGCTTAAACATTTTGAACCTATGCCTCTTCTACAAAGATATTCTTTCCCTGGCAATGTGGTGAGATATGGATTAGGCTGCTAATCACAAGGATAGCTGTTCAAATCCACCAGTGACTTTTTGGAAGGAAAATGAGTCCCACTGTGCTAGTAAAGATTTAGTCTTAAAACCCAAAGAATATGTCCATTCTGTCTTAAAAGAGTTCTGTGAGATGAAATTGTTCTATAGCAATGGATCAGCTTCTGTCAGTCAACCGAAACTTCATAGGACCGTTGACTTCTTCCTCAATTCTAACATTTTATTTTTCAAACATTGTAACTGATTCTCAATTAGTTTACCATTCATAATTTACTGGGTAAAATGGTACCTGACACATTCAATATAGGTTTTTGAAGGAATGAATCAGTGTGTCTTTCCAACATATAGCAACGGGGTTCACATTATTTTGTATCTGATTTATTATGCCTTCAACAGAGAATTGTATCATTAGAATGTTATTGTTGCCAGGTGTTGTGCAATTGTTTCCATCTCATAAAAAACTCTCTGGACAACTGAAGGAAACACTGATTAGTCTTGAACAATATTCATATATGCTTACATAAATTACAGTCAATGCTTCAGACTTTCTGGCTGAGATTGCATGATATTATGCAGAAATCGTCTGTGACTAGTAATATTCAAAGTTGAAAAATTTTAGATTTTAAAATTTATCTTATAAATTTTGAAGCTCTGTAACTATTGACTGTTTGAATCCAGTATAGTTAACCAGCATAATTTCTTTTAGAAGCTGTGACCTTACAGGAGACTTTCCCTCATTCTTCATGAATTTTGTTCCTTAACACAATAATTATAAAATCAAAGGGGAACAGGACAATTAGAGACATGGAGATATCAATGGAAAAAGTACATCTTGGAGAAAGAAATATTTTCAAGAGGTAGACAAAGTGAATGGTAAAATATTTACTCTAATGTCAACTGCAAGAAAAATGTTACATGCTATCATTTTTAAAAGGAGGAAGTGCATGTTATATGCATCAAAATTAAAGTTTTGAAAAGACGATTTTAATGATAGTGAGCACAAAAGCACTTAGCATGTTCATTCAAACACGGATGTTTAATCCCTCTGAATTCTTTAAATCTCTGATCTCCTTTGGGAACAAAATAACTTCAGGGCTCAATTTGTACTGGTAGCTTAATGATTAAAGATGAAAAAGACTTTGCCTATGCATCTGATTTTTATATGCCTTGTTTTACTGCAAATCCTATTAAAATAAACTCTGCTTTTAGTTTTTGTGAGTAATTGGATCCAGTACTTCACAGATGAAAAATGTCGGCTTCAAATTTTAATCTTTGTTACTAAAAGGATGATACTATAAAGGGTGAGGGTTGTAAGTACTCCATAAGATACAACTTTTAAATAAAATGCAAAATACTAGGCTGTTTTAAAGTTGTAAGCTCTTATGTGTTAGGGGAAAATGAAAGTAATTTCCAACGGTACTTTTTAATGTGTTATAAATGAAATAAATGAGACTATTTTTCTATTTAATCTTCTGCTCATAGAGTAGCATGATATTATTGTCAAATATAAGAAATTAAATACAATTTCTGTAGTATTTGTCATGTCTAAACAAATAGTCAATTTTACACAAACTTCTGTAAGGTCTGGGTATCTCAGTGCATGTCGAGTATTAAGAAAGTAATCCCAAGTAATATCCTGAGAGAAGGTGAACTCTGATTTTGTTCACACTGGGCACCAGAAATTGACTTGAGACTGTTGACTAGACAGAATACCTGAAAGATACAACAACATATTGGTTTACATAAAGTACAGTCTATTTCTAGATCAGATTTGCATTAGGTTGTGATCACTAAAGGAGCAAGACCAAATACACACACACACACACACGGAAATTTATATCAAGAAAAAACTCGTGCTATTGTAGAAGTGAACAATTCCAAGTCCAATTGGGTTATAAGTCCCCAGAGCAGATGTTAGGCTATAATCTTCTCCTACCTCTTGAAGCTACGGGGGCTGAGGAAACCAAGATTAGCAATAAAACCAAAATATGGTAGCTGTAGTGTGAAATGAACCCACGGTCCATGGATGAACCGGCAGTTGTTGACTCCAGGACCAGCAAGAAGTAAGGCACGGCACGGACTCAAATCCTAAAACACAACTGGTGTTTGAATCAGACGAAAGATCCGAACCTAACAAAAAACAAGCAAGCATTTTAAAATTGCTCCTGTATAATGGAAGTAAGTGGCAATCCCAATGCAATCAACTTTAGTGCCATGACCTGAGTAAGAATCCTTCACGCCACTCTACTTGCATCCCTTTTTAGGGGCTCACAATTGATAGCTCTCTTGTTGGTCAGTCTGCCGTACTGTGGTGAATTGCGTGTTGCTGGGATACTGGAAGCGATGGCACGGGCATTTCAAATGTCATCATTGTCACCCAAAGTGAACATATTTCAACATAGCTTCCGGACTGAGAACAGGCTACAAGAGGGACTAGACTGGCCCTCTTTATATGTAGAATATAAGTGTCATTAGATACCTAATACCTAATGAATGGGAGCAGAGTTTTGTCAGAGATAATGTCAGAGGATGGACCCAAAACGTTGGAAGACACTCAAAATGTGACTGAGGAAGAGAAGCCTTCTCCAAGCAGAAGAGCCCTTTTGTTATAAAAATGGATGAAAACTTGTGGAGTGAAGCTTTTGAGATCTTCATTTCAAATGAGGAACAGTGTAAAATGAGATGAAACAACGGCAAAAATCTAGTAAATGGGAATTTGCAATGTATAAAGTGTGAATCTAGGAAATATCAAAGTCCTTAAAAATGAAATGTAATTAAAAAATTAAAAAATGAAATGTAATGCATAAAGATCAAGATCCTAGGTATTAAGGAGTAGAAATTGGCCAGCACTGAACATTTGAATCAGAAAAACATATGGTTTAATATGCTGGGAGTGACTATCAAGAGGGATGCACTGCATTCATTATGAAAAAGGAAATTTTAAGATCAATCTTTAAGTGTAATGCTGTTTGTTATAGATATTTCCTATCATCCTTCAATGAAGTACAACCAATTATTAATTTATGCACCAACCATAAAAGCTAGTGATGAAGAATTTGTAGAATTCTACTAATGCCTTTAGTCAAAAAATGATCAAGCATAAACTGAGATGTAGTTTTAATTATTGATGATTAAAGCACAATTTTTTTTAAACAAAGAAGATGGAATAATAGTTGGAAAATACAGGCTTACTTTTAAAAACTATGAAATGTAAGTTCAAGTTTAAGCTTGAAAAAATGAAAACATGCCCATAAGAGCCAGAAAAGAGACCTAGAGTGCATTTCACCTGAATTTAGGGAACATTTCAAGAATAATTTATTATATACAAAGTAACTGCTGAGCCATGAACTGGCAACAAGACCATGATTTAAGGAGAAAGCATAAGCTAAAAAAAAAAAAAAAAAAAAAAAACAAGAAAGCAATCAAAGATCAACCTGAAGGTCAGAAATGACCCTGACATTGTAGCACATTTAAGGAAAATGAAAGAAATTATGAAATTAAAGACTTGAACAGAAATTTCAAAGGGTAGATCAAGAATATAAATTAGATACAATGAAATGTACAAGCACCTAGAGTTGAAAGACCAAAGAGAAGCAATACATTCAGTATGTCTTACACTGAAATAACTCAAGGAGAAAAATGAAACCTCCAGATACATCATTGAAAGTCTATGGGCAAAATAATGAATGATGTTAGAAGGATCAAATGAAGATGGAAAGAATCCCCAGAGTCAGTTTAAAAAAAAAAAAGAATTCCCAGAGTCAATGTGCCAAAAATAACCATTCAGCATTCCAACATTTCAGGCTGTGGAATATGAACAAGAATCACTGGTGTTGAAAAGAGGAGTGAAAGGTACCCTGAAGGCATTAGCCTAGAACAGGACTTTAGGAATGCATGGAACACCAATTGAAACGATTCAACAAGCTGATGAAATGCTGGAAACGCTAATACCTAGAAATTTGGAAGACAGTTACTTGTCCAATCGACTGGATGATGTTTGTTTTTGTACCCCTACAGAGAAATGTTACCCAACAGAATGTGCAGATTATAAAACAATATCATCAATATCACAAGCAAGTGATATTTGCTGAAGATTATCCAACAATGGTTGTAGCATTACATTGACAAGGAGCACCCAGAGTAGGGGTCAGGATTCAGAAGAGAGATGGTATTAGGAATATCATTCTTAATGTCAGATGGATCATAGCTGGAAGTTAAGTAAAGATTTTACTTGCATTTTGTTAACTATGTCAAAGCACACTAATTAGTGGAACATAAGAATTGGTGGCTAACCTGGAGAAGAATAGTGTATTAGGCAGGGTTCTCTAGAGAAAAAAAAAACACGGATGCTATATTTATATATATATATATATTTAGAAATATAACTATAAATATATATATTTATAAATTTATATATATGTGCTGTATATGTATATATACAGCAAGAAGAACTATAAAAGCTAATTAGTCCACAAAGCAGTACAGAAAGCTTAATTCAACTCACCTAAGTTGAACAGTTAATATACTGGATGTTGTTCAGCTCATGAAGGCTTGGGGTCCAACGTCAAGAAAGCAGATGGCTGAGTAATCCCTCAGGCAAGACAGGCAGACTCCACCCACAGGAAACAAACAACAGGGTGGGTTACCAACAGTCAGCAGTTCAGAAACTTATCAAAGTAGGCCAAGATGGGATCTCTAACACCAGCAAGGCAAGATAATCGAACCCACCAGCCTGAAGCTCAAGTGACAGCATCCACAGGACGGCTTGCTCCACAGGTACTGTAGCTCACAAGTTGATGCAGAAAGCTAGCTAAAGCAGGTGCACTCTGGTCCATTCACCAGAGAGCACGAGAGAGAGAACCGTGTCTTGCTGAGCCATTTATCTCATTGGCCCCCAAACAAACTGCAACCTATTATATTAATCCCACATATTCCTCTTAATGAGGTTGGAATAATAAACTAACCTATCACAAATGAGAATCTCAGAAAAGTTCATTGTGTTCATGTAGAAGTAGCATATGAATAAAGAGACAGTTTTACAAACAGATTGCTGATAGGGAAAAATTCTTGAAACACTTGCTGATGAAGATCGTGGATGTTACCTGTGGTAGTTACATAATCTGGTGTCCATTTGAAGATTCAATGTGAAGGGGCGGAGTCTGTGTAGGCATGGCCTTCTTCTCGGGATTCTGGAAACTCCTGTTTTCCTCCTTGGAGACAGGAGACTCTTTCTCTTGACTCAATCCTTATGAGACATACCCTAGGAGAAGTCACATGGCCCTAGCCTGATGCAGCTCTGTGAGCAAGAGAAGCCACTTGGAAACCCCTGCCAGTACTGAGATACTTACAACACAAGACTTTGACGCAACTGGCCAGTGATCTTCCTGCATTTGGTATCATTGCATGTGTTTCAAGAGTCTGAAAAAGACTTTATAGATTGGTATTGGACATATGGACTAAAAACAGACTTATGGGCTTGATATGGACTGGACTGGGATGTTTTCTCAATATTCAATTGCTCTTGTATATAAAGCTCTTTCCTATGTGTGTATGAATGTCTATGGATTTATTTTTCTAGTCTACCCAGTCTAACATAATATGCTTCAGTATGGATTGAAACCCAATGTAAAGATGACCAAAATCCTCATGAAGGGACCAGTTGGAAGACTGAAGTTGTTAGGGATTGTGTCTGTCTCTGAATAAGAGCTAAGATATGACTGACTCAAGCCATGGTATTTACACTTGCTTCATGTATATATTAGATTGAATGAATAAGGAAGTTCAAAGGAGAATTAATGTCTTTGAATTATGATACTGGTGAAAAGTATTGAAAATACCATGAACTGCCCAAATGAGAAACTTGCCAAATAGCAATTAATTTTTGTTCACGTAAGGACCTTGAGAGAAAAATAAAGAATATCTACAAGTCTGTAAAATTTATACCCTTGAGTTCATTATATTATAATATTTAGATCCCAAAGAAGAATGTATAAAGGACATTTCTTCTTGATACCAATACCCTAGATATTTAGAAAAATAGCTCCTATGTGTTTGCTTGAGTTCTGTGCTAAACTGCCCACATTTTGGGGCAAGTTTTATTAAGATAGAAAATGGCAACTTTTATTAAGATAGAAATACCATCTTCTGAAATGCAGAAGCCTACTTGTAGGATTTGTTGAAAAATAATAGCATCACATTTTAGTATTTTTGTTTTAAAAAGGTTTCTAGGAGATTTAGGTGCAATATTTTTGATTTTTTCATGTTACTATACTATTTATTGATAAGGTATAAGTATGCTTAGTGTTTTCTGAAATTATAATTTCTGAAACCAGTTATTCCACATCAAAAAAGGTTTGGGGACACTTCTTCATTCTTCAAAATAAAATATATAATAATTATATTTAAATATTTACATTTATTCAATTTTATGGTGAAGAAATCACTTTTAGGATTGAAAATAATCTTTATTAATTTGGGCAAAAATAATAGTTCACGTGCCCCATGTTTTCTATCTAGAACCACGATTGCTCTTTCAAACTGCTGGCTCTATTGTTTATCATGCAGTCCTCTTGCCCTATTATATTTTTGCATATGTTTTGCTTCCATTTAGATTCACAAAGTATAAATTAATTTACCTTTATTTATCCTTCATATATCCCTAATTATCTTTCTTCCATAGCATAAAATGTCATTGAATGTCCACACCTACTGTCTCAAGCATTCTATGTAAATTATTTGATCTTTAGCCCTTATTAGATTTTCTAATACATCTAGTAGTCCTGTTTGGGTTTTTTTTGTTGTTGTTGTTGAGTTTCCTTTTTTCTATTTTGCTCTACCATCTCTTTTAGTCCAGTTGTTTCTTTTGCACTGATAGTAGGGTATAACTTGTTTCCATTGTGTTTTTTTTTGTTGTTCAAGTCACTAATTCAGTCTTTCCAGTCTAGTTCCATTTAAAATGGTTGAAAGGGAAAGGAAAAGCTGTATTTGGTTGGTCAAAGTGAGAAGCACACATAACTCATTAACCGTGATGACTCAGCAAACTGGTTTAGGAGTTTACATGGGTAGGGAAACTTGAAGAAAGGCCTCAAATGGAGTAGGGACCTTGAGGTTGATTGGCTGAAGATGAAGCAGGTGGGGTGACTCAAGGGCAGTTCTAGGTTTGCACGTGCTCATGGGATTTTTTCGGTTTAAAATGACTTCCTCAAGAACACACATATACCCTTCCCTCCACTGCCTGTCCACTGTAGATACTAATTCATGAAGAAAAGTTTACCTGATCCAGACATATGAAATCTTCAAGATCTAGTGAAAATGTATCTACTGACACCATCTAATTGTTTTCATTCATAATTTCTCCCCCAACAGCCGAAAGAAATAAAATGAAGAAGAAAATTAGAATTTTTTGTTGTTGTTGGCATCACTGTCTCTGGTGGTCGTGGGTGCTACCTAGTGCTGCTCCTGAGAGCCGCCGCTGGATTTGAACCGCCAAGCCTGCGGGCTGCAGTCCCGCACTCAACCACTTACACCACCAGGGCTCAGCCCAAAAATTAGAATTATTTTAATCAACTTTGCAATCTAGTGGTATCATACATTTTATAAACTTGTCACAATGATTTGTTACATTAACTTTTCATATTATTTATTTCCATATCATAAAGCATTTGTTAGAAAATGTCTACTGACTTCAGGTAATGAATTATTTTTTCTATATTTACATGCTATGTACATACCTATTTTAATCTTTCAAAGTTCTCTCTCCCTTCTCCTGCCTTCTATGAACCTCCTACTCTTTCCTCTTTCTACTTTCATCAATTATTTCACTTCTTTTTAATGTCTTAGGTTGGCAGATAAATATACTACTTTAATTTAATTTGTTTCCTCTTCTGTTTTTCTGAGATCAATTATCTACACATAGGTCACTTCTCCAAAGACTAAGAGCAGTATTTCTTGAAGACACTGGGGTCTAATCTCTTTGTTGATACTGTGTTAGATATAGGATGTTGTCCAAACTATTGACAGGCCTTGTGTCTTATTTTGATAAAGAATAGTAAGATGATTATTTTATTTTATTAATTTAGCTGATCCCTGTTCTCCAAATGAGTTCTATCCCTTAATAACAAGGTTATAAAAAGAAGAAAAATACATATAAACACACTTCTATCTGAATTAAATAACATTTAGGAAACATCTCGAGATACTGTTATCTTTCTATTTTCCATTCTGAAGGGTGACGTTTCCGTTGGATGTAGAGTTCTGCCTCTTAAAACAAGCAAACAAGAGTTTTTCTTTGCTGTCCTCCTTTGAGAATTGCTGCAAATGAGTTGCATCCACAATTTTATTTTACTGTTGATAGTTCCTCCTGCTTATTACTGTTCTTTATTTACTGTTAGATATAGAACTGAGAACTATTCAATACCTAATTTATTCCTTTGACTTTTTCAAAAAGTTTCCATTCAAACTGTGTGTGTGTGTGTATATAGTAATTTAAAATAAGATAGTAAGGAAATAATTTTCACAATCTTTGAATAAATAGTTCTTGCTTCTAGTTTAGTATATGAAATTGAATCAGATATTCTTATTAATATTATCCTAACACTCTGAGAGATGCTGCACAATATTAAAACGTGCCAACATAATAATAATACAGAAAGTAACTAATTTGGTCAAAAATAATGTTACAAATTTCATTCATGCCCTCATAATTACAAACTTGACATAGACAATCAGGTAATTTCCCATATTCTTATCTAAAGCCAGCACTAATTTGATTTAGTTACCAATCATCTATTTCAAACATGTTGGGTATGTTTATAATATATTTTGTTGGGTGTTGACACCATATCCAGATCTAACAAAATATTTGCATGAAAAATTACATAGATTAATCTTTGAATGTTGAAAGTTAATCTCTGTTCCATACTTAAATATAAACTGGATTTTGAAGCAATACAAAGATTCTCAACAGATTTAATATGCTTGCTCTTTTTAATGTGATAAGAGAATTATATCTTTTGAGAAATAAAGATGGAATATATTTAAAAATAAATATACATGGTCCCTTTACAACACTCCAGTGAAATACATGGGCATTTTACTACATGTTTCACTGACAAAAAATAATCACATAAATCTCCCACACAGCTGCAATTTAGTGAAATACGCAGTTTTCTGTTTTCTATTACTGTATACAGTATAAATTCTTCTATTGAAAGACAGATTGTGACAAATTTGCAAACAGCATGTGTATTCATACATTTGAAACATTAATTTATCCAGCAATAAAAACTTTGATTTCCCAAAAGGAGAGTCATGTCTGAGAACTAATGCCTATTTTTGAGACTTAACTGGGTTTTCAATGTTAGTCATTTTCTCATGAGTTACGTGCTCTCATGGAAAAATATACAACTTAACAGCAAGTACAGAGAGTTAAAAGGGTCATACAGTACATAAATTTCGAGGCGTTGTTTATGTATGTGTATAATTCATATAAATAAAATTTTGACTACCTACACCTTCCATTGTGGGAAATGTTTTTGTTAGCAGAGCTATCAAAGGAATACCAAGGAAAGCTCTATAATATATACATTAAATTAAGTAATTATATTCTACATTTTCTTGAACTGATAAATATTACTCTGGGCATAATAATGAAGTTTCTTAAGCCAGTAAAATAAAGTTTATGGCTATTGGTTAGTTTTATGGCTTTATTTTGGAAATACTGAGTGTTTTAAACTCAGCTATATGAAACAAAAGCAAGGTAATCTGAAAGTATAATAGTAAGTGTCCAGCTGCTTTTGAATTTTTTATATTTATTAAGATATCACCTACCACATATTGAAAGTGGCTTCCAATATATCATGTCTCTCATGAAAAAAGCAATTCAAAATAAGTTGTTTCTTATTAATTTTTGGGTTATTTATTGTATGTGGACATTGTTGTCTATTTTCTCTTTTATGATACTTATTTTGTTCTTCTCTAAGACTGTTAAGATTATTTGATTTCTTCCTTCAGTTGAATGCCTAAGAGACAGACATCTGATTATATTATGTTAAAACATTTTAAAATTTTCTTACATATTATTCTGGTTTTTTAGCAAAGAATCCATCTCAAAATAAAACCTAAGCAAACACATCTCTAATAACTGGTGTATTAATCAACTTATCTTAAATTTTACTTGTTCTATTACAATCCTGCAAACTTAAAATCCTGTCCATATACATGCCAAAAAATGTTTTTAAATGACATACTATGAGCTCTTAAAAATTCAGTCAGCCTTCTCAGCTATTTGAATAGTGACGATCTCAAATCTGCATCCATGCGGCTTTTTTAATTAAAATTTTACCCAAAGGAAAATAGCATTCAACAGTTTGTGAGCTTACTTTCTCCAGAAATTGTGTAGTGAATTGTTTGCTCTTACCATAAGGTGCTCCAGTGTCTTGGGCTTTTGCTTAACTGCTTGATCTTTTTTTTTTTTTAAACTCTGCTGTTACACTTTTACACTTTTGACCTAATTTAATTGACATAGGCAACAGCGTTCACATTGTTCTCTGACTGATTACCTGTACAGGTAGTGAAAAAAAGCAAGCCACAGAGCTGGCTGGGATATTCTCCATTCATTTCAGTCACACTAAGTTGGCAGAGAGGGAGTACTACTCAGAGCAAGAACCTGAAGAAGCTTAACTTTGCAGAAAGGCAGTGACTCCTGAGAATTTTTCAACCTCTACGTTTATGAATTTCTCATTTTTAATTAATTTCTTCTTTCAAGTCAATACATTTTCATATATCATTGTCTCTGAACTGCTGTAGGGATGGAAAACTCTAAACTGCTTCACTGTTGACATATGTGTTAAGTGTACCTGACTCTCACCTTCTATACTTGAGGAGAATGTAATATTAGCATCTTGTTTTAAGAACTTATCACTCATCTGTCTATATTGATTTCAACTTACTCTAAAAGTCAAAGAATCAGGAGGGCTTTGTTTGCACTGGATTGTTCTTGGTGTGCTTTTGAGTTTACTTTTATTTTTTCAGGATGTATACTACAGAGAATTAGAAAATAAGCAGCATTTATTCATTCTTTTTAATCTTCCAATTGATAATTAGTAGACACCTCTTTAATGTATTAACTTTTTAAACATCCTTAAATATGGCAATAACCTTGCCATAATGTCTGTTTCACTGTTCTTTCAAGAAGAAATGATGAGGAAAATAAGTCTTCACTCCAATAGGAGTGTCCATTGTCATGTGAAGGATGGAGGCAATTCAAATGAATCTGTTGCCTACTTACCTTAAATTAAAGATGTTAGAGGAGGTCTTTCTCAAAGATCTGCCTCAAAATTGGGTTATTCCCTTTATTGACCAGAAAGCTACCAAAGTGAGGTTCTGCCTCGGTAGAAGTCGTTGGATCCAGTGGTGTTGTATTACAGTGGCGTTGTAAGCAGCTCAACCCTGGCAGGGGTCTCCATGTGGCTATTCCAGTTACTAGGGCTGCATCAGGATAGGTCCATGTGACTCCTCTGTACGGATGCCTCACAGAAAGTCAGCCATGTTAGTGGAGTCTCCAAGGAAGTGAATGGGAGAGGTATGTTGCGTCTCCAAGGAGAAAGGACCACATTTCCCAGAATTCATAGGAAAAGACCATGCCCACACTGAAGTCACATTGGCTGTCTCCAGATTGACAGTTTAGACACCACCCCTATGCTCTTAGTCCTTAATTGACACCAGATTTGATGACTACTATGATCCTTGGTGAAAACCTATCAAAATTAAACTTTTGAAGTAAGGTAGGAAACTAAAAAGTCAATGATATCATTCTGAACTGAATCTCTGCTTTGAATTTACCTGGCCCAGTGGATCCAATCAGAAGTTGCTGTTTGATTGGCCCCAAACTAGTGTATTAATGAGAGAACTTCTCTACAGTCACACAATTATGTCTGAGACATAGTCAAACAAGCTTTATTTGGAATAAACATATACATATATGAACTAGAAGTCTAATATTCACAGTTTAACCACCTTTATAAACATATCTACATAGACAGCAGCGAGATTTATATATAAGTAGTTCCTAACTTAAAAGGGGGTTCCATCTGAAGATATTATGGTAATTCAGTTCTGATGTATTTTAACTGTCCCTTGTTTTTTGCTATGATTTCTTTAACTGACTTCAGGGGCTCACCCCCCCCCCCCATTGCTTTGTTTCCATAAATTGTTTTAAAGGGAAACTGCTCTTCTTTCATTTACTATTTCTTCTTCATTGATTCAAATATGCTAAGCCGAGGTTATGACTAAATGATGGTTGCGAGGCAGGCTATCAGAGCAGTGTTGCCCTCTTTTCATGCTTTCTCTTGTGCTTTCTGGTAGCTGCCATCACAGCTAGCCTCTGTCAGTGGTTCCAGCAGCAACAGAAACATCGATGACAAGTTGAACAACCAGAAGCAGGCTTCCCCAAGGTTCCAATACAGTGTTGACACGAAGCCCAAATAAAATAACATCCTTTTTTACAGAACATATTAAGTAATAATACCTGTAAGTATACATTGGGGGTTCAACTAGATCCTGAAAAATGAAATAAAAAATAGAATTTTCCACAAAGTTTTAAAGATTCATATATAAATTACAATATATTAAGATGTATGTATATGTTCAATATCATGTGCAAAGAGATTCAGAAGGTTGGTATAATTGTATATTATATTTAATTCCATTCCCATGAACTTTAAGATCACCTTGTGTATATCATATATGTTATTTATATCATATGCATTTTAATTGTTGATCTGTTCATTTACACCTAGAGTCATCTAAAGTTGGGAGTAGTTGTCTGAGTTTTCCATTTTAGTGGCATCTGGTTGAATGCTTTCATTGAGTTACTGTCTCATGATATAAATTAAGATGTCCCTTAGAAATGGAAGAGATTTGGAAGCATCAGTTATTTGAGAGCCACTGCAAGTTAATAGCTCTGGTATTTGTTGAGATGCTTTGGTTCGGAATCTGCTGTGAGCTAACAACAGAGCTAACAACAGAATCTTAAGTACCAATGCTGAGCTACAAATGGTGGATGGTTTGGGGCAGCATTTCCAGAGTAAGGGTGGATTATGTACAAGGTAGGGATGGTGCAGTTCAGTGGGTTAACAGAACTGAAAGCCTCATGAAAACAGCAAAACCTTGTCTGATATCTATGGCTCATAAATGAGATAGCATTACAAAAGAATGGTGGTGTCAGAAAAATCTATATACTGAAGGGTAAATATCAGTCAACAAAATTCAAAAACTTTCACATAATCATTTATATTTGAACATTTTAGACTCATAATATACCAGATCTTGTTTAAAGAGATGTACTAAGAATATATTTTGAAATTTTAAAATGAAAGTGGTACTTTTAATTTGACTAAATTGTCAAAATAATTACTTAACAAGGGAACTAAAACATTATTCACTTCCAGCAAGATGGCACTCAGGTAAGCAGACAATCTTGGGAGCCCTAATTTTATCATTGATATTGCTGCCCATGTCCCCTGGGAGGACAATCAGACTTTCCCTATAAATAGCTAATACCAGCTCTTTACAGAGAAAATAAAATCCTAGTAAGATAAAAGAGTAGCCAAATGCCTCAGTGTTCAGTCTAAATGTAGTCCACTTACACTAGGCTCCCAGAGAGAAAATTTAGGAGTCCTTAATGTCTGGGAAAATCGTGTCAAGTTTCTAAAAAATGACATGCAGATACCAACTCTCATCAACAACCTCAGATAAAAAGAGAAACAAAATGTATTGTCAGAGGGTGTCCTAAACTTAACAACGTTCATAGAAGAAACAGACACTGATCCACCAAAGAAGGAAATCTTCTGCATGCTACTTGGAGTCACACAGTATATGAGACAATCACTTGAGAAAAAGGATGAAATAGTAGAAAAGATAGAGTCCACATGCCAAAGGAAAATGCAAGGGTTAATATATGAGGCAACATAAACAAAGAACCAGAAAATAGATAACAGAATAGAAGAAGCAGAGAACCATAACAGAGATCTGGAAAACAGCCACACAGAGTTCAACAAATGGGAAAGGCAGTCATACAAGTCAATCCAAGAAGCTAAAGGAAAATTTGAGAACAAATTTTGAAGAGGAACAGCATTGGAATAATTGGGATTCCAGAACAGGACTTAGCAAAGAAATCAAAAGCAAAAATAGTGATGGGATACCTGGACATCCATACATAACGAATGAGGATCAGACAATCACTCAGTGAGAATAGAGGACACAAATTAGTAAGAACCCCAGAAAGAACCCCCCAAGCCATATAGTAATTATTTTATACAACATCTAGAGATAATCATAAGAGGAGCTGGAGAAAAAGGGAGAGTCACCTAAACAGGTACTTAGATAAGAAAATGCTCAGATTTATCAGCACATACCATGAAAAAAAGAATAGATTGGAGTAGTATCTTTTGAAAGTTGTAAGAGAATAATGTCAACCAAGAATCCTTGACCCCGCCAAACAATCCATCAAAATATACAAAGAGGTAGGACAAAGAAAAATTCAAAGAATATGTTACAAGAAATCCAGCTGTGCAAAAAAAAAAAATGCCAACTCATTTTGGATAGGAGACCAACAATCACTGACTATAAACAGGAGGGCATCACATAGTGCAAATCCACCCCGAAGTCAACACATTTAAAAAAACCTCAACCTAACAGTGATCCAATGGACAAAAGAATGCAAGATTGAGCCCCCACACACATGTATACAACATACTTATAAGGAGGAAAGAAGGCAAATACCTAACACAAAAGATATAAGATGACAACAAAGAATCCTCAAATAGACTCTGAACATCCGTGGTCTGAAATCACTCATTATAAGACACAGGCTAGTAGACTGAATTGTGCAACATAGTCCTTTGATCTGTTGTCTATAAGAAACACATCTTAAGATGACGACAAAAACAGATTGAGAAACAAAGGCTGGAGGAAAGTATACCATGCAAACAGCAATCTAAAAGAAACATAAGTTGCCATCCTAATCTTTGATAAAATTGACCTCTAGGTGCAATCATAACAAGAGATAAGAATGGGCACTGTCTGTTGCTCAAGTAAGTTTTCAGCAGATCAAAAGCCAGTGAGAATAATAAATATGTATGCGCCCAATGAAAGACCTGCAAAATTCATCAACCAAAGAAGGACAAAGTTGGAGGGCCCACCTCACCTGAATTTAACACATATTAAACAGCCACAGTGACCAAAACAGCTTGCTACTAGAATGACAGATACTCAGAGCAATGGAAAAGAAAAGATAATCCATAAATAAAACCAGTAGCATATAGACAGATGATCTTCAACAGGGTCCTAGAAGCATGTAGTGAGAGGTCGATGTCCTCTTTAACAAGTGGTGCTTGAAACAATTGCTATCCACTTTTAGAAAAATGAAACAAGATTCCATCCTCACACTTGCAGAAAACAAACTCAAGGTGGATCACTGACCTAGAAGTAAAACTTTGAGCTATGAGGACCATCAATGAAAGAATCAGGACAAACCTAAGAACATTGGCTCAGGGAATACATAAGCTAATTGCAATAGGGAAGGGTACTGAGTTAGTTAATGTTTAGTGTGCCAACCTGGCCAATAAATACATGTGGGGTTAATTGAAGGGCAGAGAGCTAAATGGTTCAGTGAGCCTTGCCTCTAGTTCTCAGATCTCTTGCTTTGTGATGGTCAGGCCAAGATGCAGCTGCCTTAGCCAATTCCCTCCTTCAGCTTGCAAGGCTCACTTCTGAGGAGAAGTCACTTGGACATGTCCTGATTTACTTCTGAGGAGAAGTCACTTCGACATACCCTGAAGCAGCCTTGTGGAGACAACTGCCAGCACTGAGGTGCTTACATGTTCACTGATACAACTTTCCTTTTGCAGTCAGCAACATTGTGTGTGTTTTCTGAGATAGAGAAGGACTTTGTGGATTGATGTCAGACATATGGGCTTATGTTGAACTTCTGGACTTGGATTCCTATCGAGCAAGTAATATTTGAATTAAGACTTGGAGCAGTATCACATCTTTTTCAGGAAGGTGTTTTGAAGAAGAGTTTAACCAAAAGGTAAGGCAGAAACATATTGTGTACATTTGAAGAAATAACAAAGGATTTGTAAAGTCTACAAGTATTAGGAATTAAATTAGTGACAAAATATGGACTTATTCCTGCAACAGACACTATTGGAGACTCAAACAAACAATTTGTATACTTTTGCTTATGGTTTTAAGAGAAGAAATATCATTCTCATGAGTTGAGATATATGTGGAATTATAATGATTAGTTATAACTGTCAACTTAGCAGGGTTATAATGTACAACTATTTAGTCAATTTCTGTCTTGTGTTGGATCCTCATGCTTTGGAATAGACACAAATATGGATCTATCCCAGACCGTGTCCAGTTTCTTTGAATAGACTAGTTAATGCTCTAAGCAAAGTATTCGTTTTGTTTTGCAAACATTGCTAATTGCTTCCCATCAATTCTTGAAAATGTGTATTTTGCTAACGTTTTCAGTGTAGCTTGAACTTCTTCAATAGCATCCATCCTTGATTACATTCTACCTTGTGACATCAAGGAACATCAACCAGTTCTTTTTGTTACCGTAACTATTTGTATTTTTCTTCTTTTAGTGGTTCTTGAATCATTCAATTATTTGCCTTTAAAAACCTTCTATATGGAAATGGGAGTTTTTAATTTTTCTTCAGTTGTTCTGCTTCAGAAATTCTGTATTCTTCCCTTTTACATTTCTAATTCTAAGTCTTTCACATTGTATTATAATGCGTTACTTTGTCTTCTTAAGCTGTCTTCTGAAATTTTCTGTTCAGCGGTTTCCCTTCATGGGTTCCTCCATTGAGTTTAGCTACTCTATATAAGAACAAGTTTCTGATTCTTTTCTGACATCAATTTTGGCCTGTGTTTTCCTTCCTGCGTTCTCGACATGCCATGTTTCATTGTCATTTCCACAACTTCTTTGGTCTGCTATCATTGATGTTCACTCTGTAAAATCTGTTCTAGAGATAGGTTTAGCTTCATTTGAGATATACTCAAAGTCACATTTGACACTTCTGGACTTACTTTAATTTTCTTTGGCTTCAACCAGATATTAAATATGGAACATTGATGATCTGTTCCTCAGTTAGCCCCTGACCTTGTTTTTTCTGATGATATTGGGCCGCTCCAAAATTTCTTTCCACAGATGTAATAAATTTGATATCTGTGTATCCAATCAAGTAAGTCTGTGTATGTAGCTTATGATGTAGAAAAAAAGATGTCTAAACTTCAGGCAGTGGTCTTATAAATTCTATATGCAATTCCAGTTTTATGTCTATCACTGAGACTGTATATTCCAATCAGTATCCCGCCTTCTTTGTTTCCATTCTTCATATCCCAATCACCAGTGGTCATCAAATACATACTTTTAAGTTTCATTGACATTTAATGTATGTAATATAAAATATGATGGCTTAAATGTACTTTGAGTATACAATCATCACTACAATGAATTTAGACTATTTTTTTTCATTCTTGTATGCATTCTTTGCTCTCCATTTACTTTCCATGTCTCTGGACCAAGTCCTAAGAAACTATTAATCTATTTACTGTCTGTATAGATCCTGAATGTCATATAAATAAAATTATGTGCAAGTATCCCAATAACAACAAAAATGCAAAACAAAAACCTCAATCCAAAAAAAATGTAGAAAACTATTATGTGGCAGTTACATAATCTGTTGTCAATTTGAGAAGATTAATAGTGAAGGGGTGGAGTTTACCTGTCAATCAGGTGGCAGCTTGATGACCTAAGTTGTAGACATGAAGAAGATAAATCTCTTGTTGAAGGCAGGACACAGGCTCACTTCCTGGGAGACAATGCAGCTGACAAGACACTTGGGACTAACTAGTGCTCTGAGCTGGAGGATCTATATGGAGAACCCTGTGAGCACTGACATGCTTACATCACCCCTGGATCCACAAGACTTCCTACCTAGTAGTCTGTGATCTTGCTGCATTCAGAGTCATTTGCATGGGTTTCATGAGTCTGAAGAGAACTTTATAGATTGGTATCATACATATGGGCTAATATCAGACTTACGGACTTCATTTGGACTGGCCTGGAATGTTTTCCTCAATATTCAATTGTTCTTGTATATTAAACTCTTTCTTACACATATGGGTGTCTATAAATTTTGTTTCTCTAGCTTACCCAGACTAATACAAGTGGAAGAACAAATTAAAAACTAATCAAGAGGGGAAACAAGTGATAAAATGTTAAATTTTACCCTACTATAACTGCAGTAATCTTATTTACAATGAACTTTATATGAGGATGAGGCTTTTTTGCAACTTTGAACTATGGTCCAGAGAAATCCAATGGAAGTATAATTTATACTTGACAAATCTAAAAATGGATTTGAGACTTTCAACGTCATCCATAGCCTTATGAAAACTGGCTACTTAGTTCTTAAGTTCTCATGCATTCTCTCACCATGGATTTTATCATTAATAGTCCTTTGATCACAATAACCGGTATGCATCTTCTGTGCATAATCATTTGACTTCTCATTAAATGGCTGCTTGTTTTAAGAACAGTCTTTATAGCTGCAAGAAGCTCTGGTGGCTTACTGATAATGTCTTGGGCTGATAATCATAAGGTCAGTATGTGAAACCACCAATTGCTCGGTAGGAGAAATAGAAGGTTCTTTGTTATGGTAAGAGTTACAGTCTCAGACACTCAAAGGGGCAGTTATACGTTATTAAATTGAATAATTTTTAATTGGAATCAACATGATGCCAGGGAGTTTTGATTTCATGCCTTTTAAGACCTAAAATATTTTTTTTTCTGATAGCTGGGCACCATCTGATTTCTTCACAACACTTTGCTGGAGCACCCATATCTTCACTGACCATTTCCTGAAAGCCAATATAGAGTGGTTCCACATCCTAGGAACTAATTGTTCTTAAATTAGACCTTATCATTAAGTGAGTTTAAAATACATTAGTATATCTATGGAATATACATATATAAAAATAAAATACCCACTTAAGGGGAAATATTGTACATAACTTGGGAAATTAAATCACTTCTGTGGAATACTTAGTAATTAAAATAACAATATAGTTAACATAGCCAGTGGTATAGGGCTTAAAATTCTATTAATATTATATAAATACATATGTATAGGAAAAACTTTTTAGTTTAAATGGAAATGCTCACTCAGACAGATTAGAACCATATGTGAATGAACACTGTTTTAAGAGAATAATGGGGGTTGGACAAATGGCAATAATAGTAATATTTCATTAAAGTCAACATAAGTCCATAGAACTAAGATATGTCATAAAAAGCAAAGATGATCTGAAAATATCAAATATATTATTGTCTTGCAACCTCAAAAACAAAAAAGTTTCAAGCCAAATCCAACGACTTCAAAATTCTTGAACTAGGAATAGCTGTCATCTGCTTCTTCTAACTTTAAGATGTTTCAAGCTAAAGTTCAAATGGATGTTTCTGTTCCTTTACTCCACAACAGGCATGTTCAAGTAAAATCTGGGTCACTTAATGTGGTTTCCAAATCAGATACATCTAGTGGGACCTATGAAAAATTCTGCCCATTTTGTTCAAAATTACAAAATCTCTAATCGAAGTATCTTATAACATGTAGACTGCTTGCAGACTGCTTTGCTAAGGGCTGAGTAAATCTAAAATTTAAAAATGCACATTTAGAAGCATAAGGCAAGGTTAGTTCTTCTGTTGGAAAACAGAATATATGTATGTGTGTGTATATATATATATATAAAACATTATTTATATAACTATGAAAAGAATGAAAATTCCATACACTCCCTTGTGCTAATGCAAATTTTGTTCATGGATGAAGAGGTAGCTGTGCAAAGAGAACAAAGGAATACTGCATGGTTTAAAATCAGAAAGGGTGTGGCATGTGTCAGGATTGTGTCCTTTAACCAAACCTGTTCAATCAGTATCATGAAGAAATCATCAGCTAAAGTGAATTATATGAAGGAGAATGTGGCATCAGGATGGGAGGAAAACTTTTTAACTACCTGTGCTATGCAGATGACATAATCTTGCTTGTTGAACGTGAGGAGGACTTGAAGCACTTATTGATGAAAATACAAGATTTCTACCTTCAGTATGAATTGCGACTCAATGTAAAAAAGACCAAATCTTGACAATTGGACCAATGGACAACAGCATGACAAATGCAGCAAATTTGAAGTTGCCAAGGAGCTTGTTTTGGATGCACCCATAAGCTCCGCTCATGGAAGTACCATTTAAGACAATAAAGGATGTGATGCCTTAGGTAAATCTGCTGCACAAAACTTTTTAGAGTATTGAAAAGCAAGGATGTTACTTTGAGGCATAACATGAGCCTTTCCAAAATGTGGTACTTTTAATTTCCTTATATGCATGTGGAAATTGAAAAATGAATAAGGAAGACCAAAGAAAAATAAATTTGAATTTTGAATTTTGGTTCTAGAAAAGCATATTGAAAGTTCTATAAACTGAAAACTGCATAAACCTGTCTGCTTTGGAAGAAGTAAGACAAGAGTGTTCCTTACTCTTTCAGAAGAAGTAAGTCAGGTCCCAGTGATGACGGGACTTCATCTGGCATACTTTGGACATATTGTCAATAGAAACCAGTCCCTGGAGAAGACCATTTTGATTGCTGATGGGGAGGGGCAGTGAAACCGAGAAAGACCCACAATGAGATGATTGACACAGTGCACGCAACAATGAGCTTAGCCATAAGAAAAATGATGAGGATGGTGGAGGACCCAGCACTGCTTAGCTTTATTGTGCTTACAATCGGTAGAGGTTGGAATCATTCAATGGTACTTTAACCATAACTGCTTCACTCAGCATAATATTTTATAGGTTCATTCATGTCGTGACTATTAAGAATGCATAATATTCCTTTAGGTGTAACAGAGTTATTCTTTAATTCTTCTATGGTTGGACTTTCAGGCATTTTTCAACTTCTGGTGATTATTGTATATAATACTGCAATGCACATGGAACTGCATGTCGGTAGGTGTTGTGCCTCTTCTTTAAGGTATATATTTAGCCAAGATATTTATGAATCATGTGGGATTTTTAATCCTGGTTGTGGTAGGTGACACCTTATCATATTCCACATTGGCTGTACAGACTTCCTGTCAGAGTATGAGAGTTCCAAACTCTTTAAACCTGCTCCAGCATTGGTAGTTTTCCATTTTTTTAATTTGACTGTCATTGTTGGTGTAAGGTGAAAGTTTATCTTATTTTGATTTACATTTCCCAGATGGCAATTGATCATGGAAAACACTTCTTCTTTTCATGTGTTTGTTGACAATTTGCATGTCATTTTTTATAAAAGATTTCATTCCTGGGCTGAGCCCCGGTGACGTAGTGGTTGTACGCAGGACTACGGCTCACTGGGACGGAGGTTCAATTCCAGCAGTGGGGCTGGGCCTCCTACTCCCACCACTGGAGAGCAGTGATGCCCCAAACACCAAAAAAAAAAAAAAAGATTTCATTCCTTTTGTTCACTTTCCAATTGGATTATTTTTTTCTTATCTTATTGTGGTCTTGTAGTATTCTGTATATTTTAGAAATTAGTCCCTTTTCTGTTGTGTAATTGCTGGATATTTTTCCTCCAGTTTGTGGATTCTTTAGATGGATCTTTTTATTCACAAAGATGTTGTACTTTTACTAGGTCCAAGTGAACAGATTTATCTTCTATTGTATGAGACTACTATATTACATTTGAGAACATGTCTATTCCTTCACGGGCATGCTCAACTTTGTTCCTATTTTCTAAATGATGATCTTTAAAGCTCTGGGATTTACATGTATGTCTTTGATCTATTTTGCATTCATTTTTGTATATTGAGTGAGTGAGTATACATCCTACTTTATTCTACTAAAGAAGGAGATCAAATTTACGAGCTCCATTTGTTGAAGAGCCTACCTCTTTCCCATATAGTTTTGGCCTTTTTTTTTTTTTTTTTTTTTTTTTTTTTTTTTTTTTTTTTTTTTTTTTTTTTTTTTTTTTTTTTTTTGAGGATGAGTTACTTGTGAATTCTTGGATTTATTTCTGAGTTTCCTTCTCTGTTCCATTGATCTCTGTACCTATCAATGTACAATGTACCAACACCAGACTCTTTTAACTACTCTCAGTGTGCACTACATTTTGAGTTTGGGTTATGTGAGGACTCCTATCTTGTTCTTCTTAAGGAGTTCATTATCCAGGAAAAGTGCCTGTGCATATGAAGTTGGTAATTCATTTACTCCATTTATTTAAAGAATGAATTGAGATTTGTATTAAAATGCATTACATTTATAGCTTGTGTAGGATGATATTGACATTTTAACAATATTAAGTGTCTATAACCCTGAACATGGAGTATTCTTCCATTTGTATAGGTTTCCTTAGTGAGCTGTAATTTTCTTTATATAGGTCTTTTGTTTAAGGGCTTAGTTTTATTTCCACTTAGCTCATTTTTATGTGTCTAAGTGTTATTATTTTGTTGATGCCTTTAGGAGAGCTCTCCTCATTAGTTTAGAGGAATCCAGCTATTTTATTCTTATTGGTCTGGTATCTTGCCATGTTACTGAATCTTTCAATGGTTTACAACAATTTTCTTGTGAAACCTCTAGGGTTCTCTACATATACAATGTTGTTTCTAAGTAGTGTGAGATCCAGTTCAGCTTTTCTCATGACTCTTTTTGTTTGTTTGTTTGTTGTTTGATGGTTCTGAAAACCTAGAGCCACAGTGGACTATGCATTGGGCTTCTCATTAGAAGGTCAGCCACTCAAATCCCCCAGCAGTCCGAGTAGGAGGGAGTTTTTTATTTCCACATAGAGTTTCTGTCTGACCCAGTTGAAGACTTCCGGCTGGATGGTGAAAAAGACTGGTTGGGGATGGGGTGCTTGGCATCCTCCCCTACTTTTAATTTTTCCCATTTGAACTATTTATCAATTTACCTTATTTTCATAACTGACCAATTTCAGACTGGAACATTTGAAAGAATTCTTCAATTTTTTAATCATGATCTTTAGTATTTGATGTGTACATTTGAATAGCAATTACTGATTAACTGGTCTGCCTTGTATACAGATATTAGTCTGTCACAGATAGCATTATACATAAAGTTAGGTCACAAAATTTTGTTTTGTTTTGACAATGAATATGTCACCACTCTTCTAGAATTTGTCATTCCTTCCATAGTAAACAATATGATTTTTTACTCATACTGTCCTATACTGCAAGTCCAATTTAGCTCATTAATGCCATGTATATTAATCTTTATGTATTCTATTTTATTTTGACAACTTCCAACATTCTTAGATTTCTATTTTATGCATAGTAAAGTCTACTAATAATGAATGATTGCAACTATTTTCATCTTGATTCATGTTTCGTTTGCAAGTGAAGGTCTTAAAAGATTCATTACTCTCACTTTCATCAAGTCAATTCTGACCCTTAGTGACCCAGGAGGGTGGGGTGGGACTGTCCCTGTGAGTTTCCCAGACTGATTCTTCATAGGAATAGAATAACCACTCCTGTAGAGTGGCTGATCATTTCAAGCTACTAACTTTACGGTTAGCAAGACAACATGTAGCCACTACTCCATGAAGGCTTCTCAATAAGATATATTCAGGTTTCCAGAAAAAAGTTTTTAAATCTGACTTTACTGGAGGAGAGAACTCAATATTCACAGTCATCCTGCTGTCCATCCTGATTGACTCATCTTTTGGAAATGAATTAGTGCTATTCATAAGGTTTTCAGTTATGCTAATTCCTCAGAAGTGGACAATTAATTCCTTCATCCTAGTCTGTTCTTAGCCTAGAAGCTCTGCTAAAATTTTTCACTATGGATCAATATGCTGGTATTTGAGATACTGGTAGGATAGCTTCTAGCATCTTACCAAAAGTGGCCTTTGATCATTTCATAGCATTGATATAATATTGTAACACTCACCAAAGCTGAGCGTAGGCCAAGGAACCCCCATAGATGAGAATAATGTCTATGAGTTCTCTGTGATCATTGTAACACAGTTTTGAATTCAGCATAGCAGTAGTGTTGTGGGAAAAGCATTTGGTGCCAAAATAGGATAAACAAAGGTGGAGGGAGGATCCAGGTATGACTCTTCTTCCTAGTTAAGCCTCGAGATGTCAGAAGTTTTCCTCAAGCTGTTTCCTCAAATGGAATTGAGGATTCGTAAGTAGAAGGTGCAATTTCATTTCTCCTGATGCTTAGAGTAAAATGAAAGAGGAAAGAGATAAATTGAGAAAGGAACAATTAATTGGGGGGAAATAGTTGCATGATTAAATCCTTAGTCGATTAATATTACTCTAGAGATAATTCCAGGGATATAGCCAGACCAAGTTTTATTGATGAGTTCAAATATGTGAACTGTAGATGTAGTAAGCCATTTCAGAAATATCTGTCAGGAGGGATGTGATTATTCAAAAGAAGATGGGAAGGTCCCTCGTATGTGTTAGTGCAGAGTTCCTTGAATGATGTCAATGATCAAGAAGAATTTTTAAAAGGCCATACAAAGAGAAATATTGCCAACATAGACTACATGACACTGAAATGGGATGAAATAAGGGAAGGATTGCTAAAAAAGAATATTGCCTCCCATGACCACCAGAGGAAAGTGATGCCTCCCCCCCCCAAAAAAAAAAAAGAATATCACAGGTAAAAAGGAAGAAGACAGATTGGTAGAGTCCCCATAATTCTGAAAGACCAGAGTGTGCAGCCGTGGATGCAGGGTCAGAGAATCCAACTAGAGACGATTATTTTCACATCTTGGAGCACAGTGGAATATGCCCTACTCTGTTACTCTGTTTTTTTGTTTTTGTTTTTTTAGAGCTAGTGACACTTCTATTTATCTCATGTCTCATTCTCAGATTGGAAATAGCTATCCTATGTACATAGGATGCCTGACTTGGCAGGACCTAACAAGAATACCTTATGCCTATTCTATTGTATTTTGAAATCAGATGGAGAATTTTGCTCCAAAATTAAATATAGCCATCCCCAATAGACTCCTATCATGTTGATATAATTAATAGCACACTATACAGTGTTTTATTATTTATTTCTTTTTTTTATGAGAGCAGGCAAGCTAATCTTTCTTCCAAGGAGAGTGTGATGGTTTTGAATCACTGACTTCAAGGTTAGCAGCCTAATGTCTAACTCACTTCACCAATATCTGACATGTAATTTGGATAATGTGATTTGGAAACATTTTCATTTAAAATTTAAATGAGATTTGGGAATTAGAGTCAATATTTCAGTTGGTATATTTTGGCAGAATGTTAAGTTGTGATTAACTTATTATGTACATAAAATGAAGATGAATTTTGTGCAAAGGGGGAAGGGCAGACTGTACTAATTTGAAGAGTGTACCTGTAAATTTATGTGCATAAAGAAACTCTGAACACACCTTTTGAGGGGAAAATGTCTTAGAGATGCTATAATTAATTTAAGATCTTAATGGATAAAGGTGGGCCCTAAACTCATTCACTGATGTTCTTAGAAGAAGTTCATGAAATGATACAGCAGAAAGAAGACTGCATGACAACAGAGGCAGAGGTCCAGAAATGTGAAGGATTACCCAGTGCCCTGGAAGTAGAAAGGGACAAGAAAATGATTCTTCACTAAGGGCTTTGCATTAGTCCAGGTAGACCAGAGAAACAAATTTAAAGACACTCAGATGGATTTAATAAAGAGCTGTGAAATATACAAGCTCATAGCCTCACATTTAAGCAGAACTGTCCCAGAATACTTTTCCTTGAAGCGATCCCCACCTCCATTCCCTTCCATGTGGCCTGGGATAATCTGTTTTAATATCACAATGGAATTCAGGTTTGTAAGCACGCTTAGAGCAATTCTTGTTTAAACTACCCCTCTTTCTTGGTCAAGAGATCCTCTCTTTCTCTCAGGGACAGGAGTGCTCGTTTATGACCCCTCTAGAAGGCCAAGCTAGAGATGAAGTCCAGGAAAGGGGTCATAAGACAAGGCCCCTGAATCTTTACATATACTTCTGTTTTACTTCTGGCAATACCACTTAGTGATAAATGTTTTTTTTACTTGCTCTTATTTCTGCTTTCTGTATTCTACCCTGTACAAATAATTCAAAAGAGTCTTCGCCCAGGAAGACAGACATTGCAGCCTGGTGAGAAGTGGCATTTGAACATTTTCCTACTGAAGTCCAGACTAGCCTGACAAATAAAGCCTTTACATAATTCTAATTGGACATTGTAGTGTCTTCTTTTATTTGTACCCCCAGTAAGTTTACATATGCCAGCCCATTCCATATCAAGTCAATAAGTCCAATATTAGCCCATATGTCCTGTACTAGTCCATAAGTTCCTCTTTAGTCTCATGTAGCCATGCAATAATGATGAATGTAGGAAGCTCACAGACCAGTGGATGGAAAGTCTTCTGGACCTAGTGACAGTAGAAACATCTCAGCACTGACAGGGAGCTCCACACAGCATCTCCACTCCCAGGATTGGGGCTGCATCAGCATAACTCCATCAGGCCCATTGCCAGTTATGTCTCATAGCGGGTTAACTTCTGTCCCCACCTCCAGTGAGCTACTTATCTCCTTAGCACCTCCAAATGAGGTCATCAACCTGTGACCTGATCGACAGACTAAACTTTACTACACTCTTAAGTCTCAAATTGACAACAGATGATGTGACTACTACTGCCTTGAGAGGGAGAAAAGACCTGATGACACCTTGATTTTAGACTTCTGACTTTTTGAATTGTGAAAGAATGCATTTCTGCATTTTGTGAGACACCAGTGGATGACTAAAATTAATACAATGAGCAAAACTAGACATAGTATGACTAGTCAGGATGCTATGGTGCTATGCAGGTGACAAACATGAGGACTTAGCTTTGGGGGATAGCAGTGGAAATAAGCAGAGGTTGTGGAATAATTCCTATCATATTTTGAATATAGAGCCAAAGGATATTAATTTCTCGGAGAGATTAATTGTTGTCAATAATATCTGTCTTCTGAGTTGTGCATCTATTTACAGTATTCATGTTTCAACAGAAGACCTTAAGACAAATGCAATGAAATATAGGAATGTTTTACAGAAAGTGGTGTTTGTCTCATGTTCAAGAAATGTTTCCTCACACTGATCTTTTGTATTTCCCTGTATTAGCTATAGAATTTCATATGTTGGTCTTCAAACTTTTTAATTGTTTATCATAGTAAAGTGTAAAGCAGAAACCAAACTCTTTTTTCACTTTGTAGTAAATCTCTTTTTCCAACACAATCGACTAAACAACCTGTATCTGCCCTCCCTGATTTCTGCTATCATCTATATATATCATATATAACATTGCCATACACATATAGATTGCCTACTTAGGGAGATATTGCTAGCCTCTGTTTTCATAATTCTTTTTAATAATTATAATTAGTGATATATTAATAACATTTAAAATGTTGTCAGCTCAAAGTGGTATCTACTCGATATTTGATTTAAATTTCTATCAACTTTAGGGCCAAGACATTTCACTAAGTACTTGTCACCAATGAAAAAATATTTGGGATACCCCCATGTGATTTAAATGCTTTGACAAATAATGTAAGAAATGTTAACTTGTAAATATTTTTTTGTGGATCACTGCCCTGGTAGGAGTAGGAAGCCCAGCCTTGATCCTGGAGAGCTGCTGCTGGATTTGAACCGTCAACCCTGTTGGCCGCAGTCCTGCATACAACCACTATGCCACCAGGGCTCAGCCAACTTGTAACATTTATAAATATATTTTCACTTTAGTTTTTGTTTGTTTGTTTGTTTGTTTTTTGGGCATCACTGTCGTCTGGTGGTGGGAGTAGGAGGCCCAACCTTTCCTCCTGTGGAGCCGCTGCTGGAATTGAACCTCCATCCCAGTGGGTCGCAGTCCTGCGCACAACCACTACATCACCAGGGCTCAGCCCACTTTAGTTTTTGAATATCAGGTTGATAACCTATTTTTCATCTTCCTAAGAAAGACAACTGACTAGTTCCTTCTTTGTAAAAAAGAAAAGGAAAGTTCTTATTGTTCAGTAATTTGTGGGTGCTCATACAATAATGAATGGAAACAATGAGTACTAAGAATAAGAAATTGGACTCAGTGAATAGACTCAAGAAATAGTGAGTTGTAATTCCTAGAACAAGTAGCCTGTTTAGAATTTCTTGTTTTGGCTACAGTTCACAGCACTAAGAATCCACAACAGTGTATGCATCTGAATATGGCAAAGACAGATGCCTCAACAGTAGTTCTTTCTCTTTGACAACTCATTTCAGAGAGTCAATGCTTACTAATAAGGAACCTTCATTCCCCACCCCATGAGTTTCCTGGAATGTATGCAGGAATGTATGCAGTCTCCAGGAATGTATGCAGATCACAGCACAATGTGTAACCACTATTCTACTTGAGCTCTTTACTACCTGAGGGGGAATCTTGCACCAAGCTCAGGAAAAGACAATATTATTTTAGTTATTTCCATATTGTTCTTAGCAATGTAATGGGGATATATTTTCATGAAGATAGATATTATATATATTATTTCTCTAACGAAAATATGGTGTCTAGGATAGCAAATTTGAAAAAAATTATTGAGAAATAATTTCTAGAAGGTGGGTTTGTGTTTTAATTAACTTTCATAGCTGCTAAAGGAACAAAAACAATCACACATCCTCTTTTATTCTTGTTTATAGAATTCTGTATTTCACTGTTTAGTACATGATGAGTAAATGTTCATTTACTTGATTAAAAAAATACATCAGAAGCAGTAGTGACTAGGCACAGTTTTCCAAAGAAATTGGTCATATAGCTTTGTTTGCATATTTCATGATAAAATATGAATCTATATAAACATATATGTATATACATATACATACAGCTTCATTTGTACTGTGGATTTTGGTGAAATCTGTTTATTGCTAACCCTGAGCAGATGTTTTGCATCTATGTGATGGCTTAACAGTTCCTGACATAAGCATGACCTTCATAAAATTAAAGTATGGGATGTCTAATATGGTATAAGTGGCCTTTTATTTAAATCTGAGTTGGAGGTGCAGAGTCAATAATCACTGAGTATGAACCAAGTGTAATAACCCAAAGATGATGAGACAGAGTATTTGCCCTTTATCAAAATAAGGTTAAAACGGCTGTCAAGGTGACAGACGCTAATCAGTGAAACCTGAACAATTATGCCCAATAATCATTAAATGAAGGCAGAGAACTAGACTCATGGGAAAGTACGACTATTTGGCAAAACAAGATGTGCTTTTATTAAGAGAATCACAGAATTTGCAGTTGAAGGTGGCATTTAACTCAAAATAAAGTCAAATTTCTACATGTAGCAGCCCCTTAGCATATTAAAAGGGCATGGTTAAGCATGGTACATCTACAGAATTTGCTAAAGTTAAAAGTGCATACATTAGGACAGCTAGTAATTTCATAGTTCTCTGGAGATGAATGAATGCACATTATAATTTTGAAATAACTCTATAATAGTGCAGTAGTCTGCATTTCATGTATATTCTTTTTCATATGTTAATATTTAGAACATAGAATTCAGCTAGAGAAAAATCCATAATTGTTACTTATTAATTTAGGGTACAGTAAAAGGTGAAAAACAAAGTACCATGTGAAAATAAAATATGCTATTTATAGGTGTGTTTTTGTTCCTTTAGCTGTCCAACAGGATAAAAAAAAATGTCAGTTTGCAGTCTTATTACCAACTATTTCTGATATAGAAATAATCTCATCTGTGATTTTTTAATAGCAATTAATTTTGAATACCGTGAACTATATGGAATAATCTTTTTGCATCAAGTTAGGTTACTAAAAATGTTTCCCCCTCAAAAATGACATCAATAAAGTTGTCATCATTCAGTGCAACAATTCCTGGAGTCACTACCCACCCTTTCCCAACAAATAGCAGTATCTAGAGTAATAATGTTTATCACAAGTTTAAATCATAAATAATATGTATTAAGTGTACTTGTAATTTATTAATGTGACATTTCATAGATTATATAAATACTAACAGCAAAATTGTTTTGTTAATTTCTTATACATTCAATAACATTATTAGCTACACTATAATTAATATTTCAGTGGAAGATTTTTTGAATTTCTCTTATTTTCCTTTAATTGCTTTTTCATTATTATTTATAATAATAAAAATTATTATAGGCTCAGAAATTTATAATTATTTAAATAAATTAGAAATTTATAATTTTTAAGCAAGAAAAAGAATATTTAAGCAAAAAAAACTGACAGAATTTCACAAAACAGAAACTAGGAAAGCAATGGCATTAGCAAAACAGCAGTTCATGCCTGTAGCATGTACAGATTAAATTCAAGTTTTGAAGTATTCTAATTTGATAATAATGACAACTCTGACCAGAGTACATTAAAAAAGTTGCCATCCAATAGATTTCAGTTCATAGTGACACCAAAGTGTAGAGCAGAATTTTCCCTTTGTCTTCTGAGGCTGTCAGTCATCATGGAAACACAGCTTGATCTTTGTCTTGCAGAGCTACTGGTAGATTTCAACCTTGAGGTTAATAGCTCAATGCCTAAATTTTGCCCTTGCAGCTATCTTGATACATGTAAATGGAGTTAATGAAAAATATTTTGTTTTTAACAAAAGAAATATTTTTATCAAACTTGAAAGAATCTTCTGAGCTATTGCACACAATCCTTCTTGGTAGTTATTTTGATATCACCTCCTCAGAAAGGGTCACCCTAAAGGAGCTGTGTCTCACACAGGCTCCCGGAAAAGTCACAAGATCATTTGTTGGGAGTAAAAAAGACAATAGCAATAAAAGCCACATTAAATAATTCGCCGCATTCCAGTTCATAAGATCCAAATGAGAAAAAGTAGTGAAAACTGTAATAAGATAAATCAACTCAGTAGCCAAAACAATTGGAATCAAACATATTCAGGATAATGAAAAGACTGAACATTTGAGTCTGTCATTCCTGAGTTTGCCTTGAGTTAGGTTTGACTCACCACGTAAATAACACTCTGATGAGGGCTCTTGGAATCTGTTAGACTACAGTCAAAGATTATCTTGCTAGCCTGTTCGCCAACAAATTTGAATTCCCAATATCATATCATTATTATAACTACATTTAATCCTTCTATAAGGAAAATATTGGAAAGGGAAGAGAAATGAGACTGTTATTGCATTCTATATTTTACCTAGTTCTCACATGGGTGGAAAATTATTATTTCATTTATTTTTGATTTGTGTAGCCTGATGATAGAAAATCAAGATATAAAGAGGAATGAACTTGGAAAAACAAAAAGATTATCTAAAGTGATAGATGAAGGTTAAATCCTTTAATATAATTCATTATTGTTTTAGGTTGGGTTCTATAGAGAAGCAAAACACACACATAAACACACACACACAAATCACCAATTCTGAATCAGTGACTTATAGAGCAAAATGCCTTTGTAGATTTCAGAGACTACAAATCATTGCCAGAGTAGAGAACTGCCTCTTTCTCTCATAGAGATGGTTCTGATATTGGGACTAACAATCCAATTTGTAACCCACAGAGCCAGAGGTGAGCCACTTGGTCACTCTCAGTCTCTTCATATCTAGGGTAGGGGTACCCTCATAAACTGAATTTTCTTCTCAAAGCTACGGAATTCAGTTTTAATTTACACAACTCTCTTACCACTTTCAGCATACTCTCCATAACACTTACAAATCTGCGATTACATTCTTGGAAATTTTTTTCCAAACTCATCTGTTGGATCGTTGTCAGCACCTCCCTTATTTTTCCCCTTCACCTCTTTTCTGTCATCAATCACCGTCTTTTATATGCCTCTTCATTCGTGTAAACAAGAAGTCTCACAGAGCAGGGTCAGTTGAATCAGGTGCATGGGGCAAGAGAGGCATACAGGATTTTGCCAACCATGGGAGCACTAATATGACTGTGTGAACAGGTGCATTGTCATGGTGGCAAAACCAGGCCCTTTTTTGATCTCACACAGTTAAGCAATCTTTTTAGAACCTCTAAGTAGGAAATTGATTAACAGACTGAACTGGTGGAATGAAATCCAAATGCACTGTGAGTTGACATTTTTGTCCATTTAGGAAGTTGATGGACATCTAAAAAATGAGGTTTGTCATCAACTGACATTTCAACTTTTTTGAAATTAGAAAACCACTCATACACTTGAGTTTTTGCTATAGTGCTGCCCTTGTACACTGTGTTCAACATCGCAACTGTTTCTGCGGCATTTTTCCTGAGCAGGAAAGATTTCATGGCCACACACTATTCTCTTAATTTGGCCATCAAAAAAAAAAAAAGTGAGATTTGAATGAAACTGCTTTTATGAAAAAATTTACCGCAACAATAGAGAACCTTCCCACTGGGTGCACGAACTCAGAGTGAGTTGCCCAATGCTTACTTAACGGGAAAAATGCATATTATAAGAGCTCTGCCCTGTAGAGCTTTTCTCTATTTGGGTGGGGGGGCCCTTATGTCTATGTCTACATCTACATCTATATCATATATATAATCTGTATCTAAATATATACCTGTATCATCTATATCTATATCTAGATCATCTATCTAAATCTAGATCTATCATCTATTATCTATCTATCTATATTGTATATGAGTTCAATCTAATTAAAATCAGCGAGTCAGATGTTGAATTGGAGCTGGGGCTGTTGGACCAGGGATCAAGAAGCAGAAAAGTCAAAGTTTGGTGGGTACAGAAGCAGATGGATCTAAGGTCAGCATAACATGTACATAGCTACAGCCCAGTGAATCCAACATTGGCAGGCCATATGGAAGGCTGCAGGTAGTTCCCAGGGTCAGCTGGCGATTTGTCATGCAATTGATGAAAATCCAAGAACCCTGAATCAGTGATACACAGGCAGAATGACAAGCAGCAAAAAGAGCCAAGCCTTTACATGCAGTTGGCTTATATTGATAATTAAAATTAAATGATGTAGAAATAGGTCCTTCTCACCTTTTAAAATTTCTCTTTATATGAATGATTTTACTTGTTTTTGCAGTATTAAGAACGCTACCAAGATTTCCATTATGCCCAGGATCCACTCTGAAAGGATCTGCCTCTAAGCTCATTCATTGACTCAGTTCCTCATGAAATGAGCTTTGTCACGTGGACTATCCTCTGTGATGATTCACATTACTTTATGTAACCAGTGTGTTCAAGGCAGAAGAGCTTGCAAGAGTATAGGAATAATGTGGAAGGCAGATTCCTTTATAACTTTATCTCAGAAGTGATTCCTTGGTTTGTTATTTCTGTTCAAAGTACGTTCTTAGTGCCAATGTGCACTAATGTGGAAGAAATAAGCACAGCTTCAATTACAAGACTGATATTTTATTAGCCACCTAATCATTAGCTACCTAATGATTTTATCTTATGAAACTGTTCACTTGAATGCATTTTATCCTCTTGTCAGTATTACTTTCTTTTTTATACATAAGATCATTTTAGTCGGGGATCCTACAACTTGTTGCAATCCATACTTCTTTTGTATCGTACATATTAGTACATACACTACCATTGTTCTTTTATAGACATGTAGCCCTTGGGGATTAGCTCTGTTACCCCCTGCCCCACTAACCTTCATGGTCCCTTGCTAGATTACAGAGTGTTATTGTATTATATCTCACCCCAACTGCTGTCTCTATTACTCTCTGGTTTCTGTTGTTCTTCCCCCCACCAGAAGTGGGCATATGATTATGTGCCATTCATGGTGATGGGTATTCCCTTCCTCCTCACCTCTCCCTATATTCTCCCTACCATTTTGGTATCATTATTCCTATTCCTGTTCCTCACTTCCAGTAAGTATTTCTTTAAAATTCTAACTATTGACTACTTTCTAAAGTTTTATTGCAGACTACTAAAACTACACATATAACCAGTTACATTAAAATTTCTTGAAGGCAGTATTTGGTCTCTAGGGAAACTAGGTCAAATCTTTGAACATTGATAGTGCTCCAATTGTTATTAGAATAAGCACATAAATGAATAAATGGAAATGAAACATATACATGACTCTTCCTATCCTATCAAAAAGAGAACTACAAAACCCTTTTCCATTGAATTTAAAAAAGATGTTATTCCCTTTCATGAAGATTATTATTGATTTGATAGCTGCTGCTTAGTTGGCTTTGACCCATTGTGTCATCCATGTTATGTGGGTAATGATCAAGACCATTGCTGTGGCTCCTGTTTCAACCCATCTCAGTGAATTATCTTTTTCTCATTGGATCTGCTAGTCACCATGTATTATGTCTTCCTTTGCATTGATGTCTCCTGATGACATGTCTACAGCTTGCAATTCCAATAATATTCTCTTACTACCCACAACATGTTCAATGGCTAATTTTCAGAAATAGATAACCATGTTTCCCTTCTCAGACTTAGTCTGGAAGCTCTATTGAAACTCATCTATCATGGATATTTGAGACAGTGATGGTACAACTTTCAACATCATAACAACGCTCATACTACTAAAATATAGTAAACTACAGTCTGTTGCACATGAACAATGAGGTCGTTTTTGTGTCTCCTGCCAATTCCATCTGTAGACTTCTAGTTGCTTTAATAATTTAAACATCTGAGAAGAGAGAAATTATGTTGTTTCGAAGGATAAGACCCAGATTCCATTACTTTTGTAAAATAATACACAAATTTTACTTTGTCAAATGAGTTCCACGAATTCTTGATGGAATAAATATTTTGTAACACAGTTTGTTTACATTGGAAAGCATCATGGCAATACACTTCACTTTCAGGTGGGGAAAAGGAGCCATATGACTTACTACATACATTTTTTTAATAGTCAGTCCTGCAAATTCTCAGACACAATTTTAAAAAGCAATTTCCAATTCTTAAAATATTATATTATCATTAAGTAAAAAATCAGTATCTCCTTCTGTGTGGCTGAGACAGATATGGAGGCCTCCTTCCTTTTTGCTCACATCTCTGGACAGAGGAAACACTGCATTAATTGGTGATGAAATGCATCCTATTTGGTGAAATTCAAATATTAACAAAATATTTTTAAAACCCTGTATCATTCTGTAAAGAAGGAATCCAAACAGCAGGATTAAAGTACAATAGAAATATCCAAATTGATTGACATATTATTACTACGATGATTGTTGATTTTAGGTGTGATGGAATCTGACGAACCCAGGTACAACAGAACAAGCCTGACCGAACCTGTGACATACTCACAGTTTACAGTATGTTTGAGCCCATGTGGCAGCTACTGCGTCAACTTCACCGAGGGCCTTCCTCTCTGTATCTTTGACCTCTAACTTAACAAGTATGGTGTTCTTTCCTTGTATGGGCTCTCCTAATGGTGTGTCCAACATAGATGAGAGAAAATCTCACCACTGTACCTTCTATAAAAGGTCTGTCTCTACCCACTCCAAGAGGTGTAGGTGTTCTTCTAGAAGCCCATTTTACCCTCAATAAAAATGCTTCAAAGACACCAATATTCAAATGTAGACATCTCCCTTTTCCATTGCCCAGGTTTAATATCTATGTCAGGAGATTGAAAATACTATGACTTTAAGTAAACTTCAGTTTGGTCCTCCAAGTGACATTCTTTCTTTTTTGCATTTTAAATAGGTCTGATACAGCAGAATTGCATGACACAATATATTGTTGAATGTTGTCAATTGATCTAATTGTGAGGATTTTAGTTATATTTTCCTTGATATTCACTGTATATTGCTAGTATTCTCCATATTAAGATATAAATTGTTATAGATTCTGGAAAATTTTGTAGTGATTATGTCAGTTGTCATTGTGGTAAGGTAAAAGTTCATAAAGATAAAACTAAAATTGAATATAAAATAGAAAACTAACTGCATTTCTTAAATAAAAATATTAATTTAAAATTGTGTGAGACTAAAGAAGCAAAAGTTCAATATAAAAGGTAAAATAATTGAAATACAAATATCCAGATATAAAGATTAAAATAAAAGTTTCAATCCTATGTTTTAAAGTGGAAATATATAGTAACTGATCAGTTTACTAATGACCTGAAAACATTAATACATGTACAAGATTAATTGGAAAGTAGGAGAAAAAAGCCTCAATATTGCTATTAGTTTTATCACTAAGAAAAACACTAAAATAAGTTCATGT